>JAXFYN010000482.1:142096-210096 GCA_036172215.1 Camellia granthamiana
GGTGTTCGAGTGTTCGAACCCTGATGCATGAGAAATGGTAAGTAAACGCCGTATTTACATATCTGCCACTGTGCAGGAGGTATTCGAGTCTCCGAACCCTAATGCGTGAGAAATGGTAAGTAAACGCCGTATTTACATATCTGCCACTATACAGGAGAATCCGTATAGGTGTTCGAGTCTTCGAACCCTAATGCGTGAGAAATGGTAAGTAAACGCCTTATTTACATATCTGCCACTGTGCAGCAGAATCCGTATAGGTGTTCGAGTCCTCGAACCCTAATGCGTGAGAAATGGTAAGTAAACGCCGTATTTACATATCTGCCACTCTGTAGGAGAATCCGTATAGGTGTTCGAGTGTTCGAACCGTAATGCGTGAGAAATGGTAAGTGAACGTCGTATTTACATATCTGCCACTGTGTAGGAGAATCCGTATAGGTGTTCGCGTGTTGGACCCATAGTGCTTGAGAAACGGTAAGCAAACGCCGTATTTACATATCTGCCACTGTGCAGGAGAATCCGTATAGGTGTTCGAGGCTTGGAACCCCAATGCGTGAGAAAAGGTAAGTAACGCCGTATTTACATATCTGCCACTGTGCAGGAGAATCCGTATAGGTGTTCGAGGCTTCGAACCCTAATGCGTGAGAAATGGTAAGTAAACTCCGTATTTACATATCTGCCACTGTGCAGGAGAATCTGCATAGGTGTTCGAGTCTTCGAACCCTAATGCGTGAGAAATGGTAAGTAAACGCCATATTTACATATCTGCCACTGTGGAAGAGAATCTGTATAGGTGTTCGAGTGTTCGAAACCTAATGCGTGAGAAATGGTAAGCAAACGCCGTATTTACATATCTGCCACTGTGCAGGAGAATCCGTATAGGTGTTCGCGCGTTGGAACCATAAAGCGTGAGAAATGATAAGCAAACGCCGTATTTACAAATCTGCCACTGTGCAGGAGAATCCGTATAGGTGTTCGAGTCTTCAAACCCTAATGCGTGAGAAATGGTAAGTAACGCCGTATTTACATATCTGCCACTGTGCCGGAGGTATTCGAGTCTTCGAACCCTAATGCGTGAGAAACGGAAAGTAAATGCCGTATTTACATATCTGCCACTGTGCAGGAGAATCCGTATAGGTGTTCCAGTGTTCGAACCCTAATGCGTGAGAAATGGTAAGTAAACGCCGTATTTACGTATCTGCCACTGTGCAGGAGGTATTCGAGTCTTCGAACCCTAAAGCGTGAGAAATGATAAGCAAACGCCGTATTTACATATCTGCCACTGTGCAGGAGAATCCATATCGGTGTTCGAGTGTTCGAACCCTAATGCGTGAGAAATGGTAAGTAAACGCCGTATTTACATATCTGCCACTGTGCAGGAGAATCCGTATAGGTGTTCGAGTCTTCGAACCCTAATGCGTGAGAAATGGTAAGTAAACGCCGTATTTAGATATCTGCCACTGTGCAGGAGAATTCGCATCGGTGTTCGAGTGTTCGAACCCTAATGCGTGAGAAATGGTAAGTAAACGCCGTATTTACATATCTGCCACTGTATAGGAGAGTCCGCATAGGTGTTCGAGTCTTCGAACCCTAATGCGTGAGAAATGGTAAGTAAACGCCTTATTTACATATCTGCCACTGTGCAGGAGAATCCGTATAGGTGTTCGAGTGTTCGAACCCTGATGCATGAGAAATGGTAAGTAAACGCCGTATTTACATATCTGCCACTGTGTAGGAGGTATTCGAGTCTCCGAACCCTAATGCGTGAGAAATGGTAAGTAAACGCCGTATTTACATATCTGCCACTATACAGGAGAATCCGTATAGGTGTTCGAGTCTTCGAACCCTAATGCGTGAGAAATGGTAAGTAAACGCCTTATTTACATATCTGCCACTGTGCAGCAGAATCCGTATAGGTGTTCGAGTCCTCGAACCCTAATGCGTGAGAAATGGTAAGTAAACGCCGTATTTACATATCTGCCACTCTGTAGGAGAATCCGTATAGGTGTTCGAGTGTTCGAACCGTAATGCGTGAGAAATGGTAAGTGAACGTCGTATTTACATATCTGCCACTGTGTAGGAGAATCCGTATAGGTGTTCGCGTGTTGGACCCATAGTGCTTGAGAAACGGTAAGCAAACGCCGTATTTACATATCTGCCACTGTGCAGGAGAATCCGTATAGGTGTTCGTGTCTTCAAACCCTAATGCGTGAGAAATGGCAAGTAAACGCCGTATTTACATATCTGCCACTGTGCAGGAGAATCCGTATAGGTGTTCGAGGCTTGGAACCCCAATGCGTGAGAAAAGGTAAGTAACGCCGTATTTACATATCTGCCACTGTGCAGGAGAATCCGAATAGGTGTTCGAGGCTTCGAACCCTAATGCGTGAGAAATGGTAAGTAAACTCCGTATTTACATATCTGCCACTGTGCAGGAGAATCTGCATAGGTGTTTGAGTCTTCGAACCCTAATGCGTGAGAAATGGTAAGTAAACGCCATATTTACATATCTGCCATTGTGGAAGAGAATCTGTATAGGTGTTCGAGTGTTCGAACCCTAATGCGTGAGAAATGGTAAGCAAACGCCGTATTTACATATCTGCCACTGTGCAGGAGAATCCGTATAGGTGTTCGCGCGTTGGAACCATAAAGCGTGAGAAATGATAAGCAAACGCCGTATTTACATATCTGCCACTGTGCAGGAGAATCCGTATAGGTGTTCGAGTCTTCAAACCCTAATGCGTGAGAAATGGTAAGTAACGCCGTATTTACATATCTGCCACTGTGCAGTAGAATCCGTATAGGTGTTCGAGGCTTCGAACCCTAATGCGTGAGAATAGGTAAGTAAACGGCGTATTTACATATCTGCCACTGTGCAGGAGAATCCGTATAGGTGTTCCAGTGTTCGAACCCTAATGCGTGAGAAATGGTAAGTAAACGCCGTATTTACATATCTGCCACTGTGCCGGAGGTATTCAAGTCTTCGAACCCTAATGCGTGAGAAACGGTAAGTAAACGCCGTATTTACATATATGCCACTGTGCAGGAGAATCCGTATAGGTGTTCCAGTGTTCGAACCCTAACGCGTGAGAAATGGTAAGTAAACGCCGTATTTACATATCTGCCACTGTACCGGAGGTATTCGAGTCTTCGAACCCTAATGCGGGAGAAACGGTAAGTAAACGCCGTATTTACATATATGCCACTGTGCAGGAGAATCCGTATAGGTGTTCCAGTGTTCGAACCCTAATGCGTGAGAAATGGTAAGTAAACGCCGTATTTACATATCTGCCACTGTGCAGGAGGTATTCGAGTTTTCGAACCCTAAAGCGTGAGAAATGATAAGCAAACGCCGTATTTACATATCTGCCACTGTGCAGGAGAATCCATATCGGTGTTCGAGTGTTCGAACCCTAATGCGTGAGAAATGGTAAGTAAACGCCGTATTTACATATCTGCCACTGTGCAGGAGAATCCGTATAGGTGTTCGAGTCTTCGAACCCTAATGCGTGAGAAATGGTAAGTAAACGCCGTATTTACATATCTGCCACTGTGCAGGAGCATTCGCATCGGTGTTCGAGTGTTCGAACCCTAATGCGTGAGAAATGGTAAGTAAACGCCGTATTTACATATCTGCCACTGTGCAGGAGAATCCGCATAGGTGTTCGAGTCTTCGAACCCTAATGCGTGAGAAATGGTAAGTAAACGCCTTATTTACATATCTGCCACTGTGCAGGAGAATCCGTATAGGTGTTCGAGTGTTCGAACCCTGATGCATGAGAAATGGTAAGTAAACGCCGTATTTACATATCTGCCACTGTGCAGGAGGTATTCGAGTCTTCGAACCCTAATGCGTGAGAAATGGTATGTAAACGCCGTCTTTACATATCTGCCACTGTACAGGAGAATCCGTATAGGTGTTCGAGTCTTCGAACCCTAATGCGTGAGAAATGGTAAGTAAACGCCTTATTTACATATCTGCCACTGTGCAGCAGAATCCGTATAGGTGTTCGAGTCTTCGAACCCTAATGCGTGAGAAATGGTAAGTAAATGCCATATTTACCTATCTGCCACAGTGCAGGAGAATCCGTATAGGTGTTTGAGTGTTCGAACCCCAATGCGTGAGAAATGGTAAGCAAACACCGTATTTACATATCTGCCACTGTGCAGGAGAATCCGCATCGGTGTTCGAGTGTTCGAACCCTAATGCGTGAGAAATGGTAAGTAAACGCCGTATTTACATATCTGCCTCTGTGTAGGAGAATCCGCATAGGTTTTCGAGTCTTCAAACCCTAATGCGTGAGAAATGGTAAGTAAACGCCGTATTTACATATCTGCCACTGTGCAGGAGAATCCGTATAGGAGTTCGAGTCTTCGAACCCTAATGCGTGAGAAATGGTAAGTAAATGCCGTATTTACATATCTGCCACTCTGTAGGAGAATCCGTATAGGTGTTCGAGTGTTCGAACCCTAATGCGTGAGAAATGGTAAGTGAACGCCGTATTTACATATCTGCCACTGTGTAGGAGAATCCGTATAGGTGTTCGCGTGTTGGACCCATAGTGCGTGAGAAATGGTAAGCAAACGCCGTATTTAAATATCTGCCTCTGTCCAGGAGAATCCGTATAGGTGTTCGACTTTTCAAACCCTAATGCGTGAGAAATGGTAAGTAATCGCCGATATTTACAAATCTGCCACTGTGCAGGAGAATCTGTATAGGTGTTCGAGTCTTCGAACCCTAATGCGTGACAAATGGTAAGAAAATGCCGTATTTACATATCTGCCACTGTGTAGGAGAATCCGTATAAGTGTTCGAGTCTTCGAGCCCTAATACGTGAGAAATGGTAAGTAAACGCCGTATTTACATATCTGCCACTGTGCAGGAGAATCCGTATAGGTGTTCGAGTCTTCGAACCCTAATGCTTGGGAAATGGTGAGTAAATGCCGTATTTACATATCTGCCGCTGTGCAGGAGAATCCGTATACGTGTTCGAGTGTTCGTACCCTAATGCGTGAGAAATGGTAAGTAAACGCCGTATTTACATATTTGCCACTGTGCAAGAGGTATTCGAGTCTTCAAACCCTAATGCGTGAGAAATAGTAAGTAAACGCCGTATTCACATATCTGCCACTGTGCAAGAGAATCCGTACAGGTGTTCGAGTGTTCGAAACCTAATGTGTGAGAAATGGTAAGTAAACACCGTCTTTACATATCTGCCACTGTGCAGGATAATCCGTATAGGTGTTCGAGTGTTCGAATCCTATTGCGTGAGAAATGGTAAGTAAACGCCGTACTTACATATCTGCCACTGTGCAGGAGGTATTCGAGTCTTCGAACCCTAATGCGTGAGAAATGGTAAGTAAACGCCGTATTTACATATCTGCCACTGTGCAGGAGGTATTCGAGTTTTCGAACCCTAATGCGTGAGAAATGGTAAGTAAACGCCGTATTTACATATCTGCCACGGTGCAGGAGAATCCGTATAGGTGTTTGAGTCTTCGAACCCTAATGCGTGAGAGATGGTAAGTAAACGCCGTATTTACATATCTTCCACTGTGCAAGAGAATCCTCATCGGTGTTCTAGTGTTCGAACCCTAATGCGTGAGAAATGGTAAGTAAACGCTGTATTTACGTATCTGCCACTGTGTAGGAGAATCCGTATAGGTGTTCGAGTCTTCGAACCCTATTGCGTGAGAAATGGTAAGTAAACGCCTTATTTACATATCTGCCACTGTGCAGGAGAATCCGTACAGGTGTTCGAGTGTTCGAACCCCAATGCATGAGAAATGGTAAGTAAACGCCGTATTTACATATTTGCCACTGTGCAGGAGAATCCGCATAGGTGTTCGAGTCTTCGAACCCTAATGCATCAGAAATGGTAAGTAAACGCCGTATTTACATATCTACCACTGTGCAGGAGAATCCGTATAGGTGTTCGAGTGTTCGAACCCCAATGCGCGAGAAATGGTAACTAAACGCCTTATTTACATATATCTGCCACTGTGCAGGAGAATCCGTATAGGTGTTCGAGTCTTCGAACCCTAATGCTTGGGAAATGGTGAGTAAATGCCGTATTTACATATCTGCCACTGTGCAGGAGAATCCGTATAGGTGTTCGAGTGTTCGAACCCTAATGCGTGAGAAATGGTAAGTAAACGCCGTATTTACATATTTGCCACTGTGCAGGAGAATCCGTACAGGTGTTCGAGTCTTCGAACCCTAATGCGTCAGAAATGGTAAGTGAACACCGTATTTACATATCTGCCACTGTGCAGGAGAATCCGTATAGGTGTTCGCGTGATGAACCATAATGCGTGAGAAATGGTAAGCAAATGCCGTATTTACATATCTGCCACTGTGCAGGAGAATCCGTATAGGTGTTTGAGTGTTCGAACCCCAATGCGTGAGAAATGGTAAGCAAACGCCGTATTTACATATCTGCCACTGTGCATGAGAATCCGTGTAGGTGTTCGAGTCTTCAAACCCTAATGCGGGAGAAATGGTAAGTAAACGCCGTATTTACATATCTGCCACTGTGCAGGAGAATCCGTACAGGTGTTCGAGTGTTCGAAACCTAATGTGTGAGAAATGGTAAGTAAACACCATATTTACATATCTGCCACTGTGCAGGAGAATCCGTATAGGTGTTCGAGTGTTCGAACCCTAATGCGTGAGAAATGGTAAGTAAACGCCGTACTTACATATCTGCCGCTTTGTAGGTGAATCCGTATAAGTGTTCGAGTCTTCGAACCCTAATGCGTGAGAAATGGTAAGTAAACGCCGTATTTACATATCTGCCACTGTGCAGGAGGTATTCGAGTCTTCGAACCCTAATGCGTGAGAAATGGTAAGTAAACGCCGTATTTACATATCTGCCACGGTGCAGGAGAATCCGTATAGGTGTTCGTGTCTTCGAACCCTAATGCGTGAGAAATGGTAAGTAAACGCCGTATTTACATGTCAGCCACTGTGCAGGAGAGTCCGTATAGGTGTTCGAGTGTTCGAACCCCAATGCGCGAGAAATGGTAACTAAACGCCGTATTTACATATATCTGCCACTGTGCAGGAGAATCCGTATAGGTGTTCGAGTCTTCGAACCCTAATGCTTGGGAAATGGTAAGTAAACGCCGTATTTACATATCTGCCACTGTGCAGGAGAATCCGTATAGCTGTTCGAGTCTTCAAACCCTAATGCGTGAGAAATGGTAAGTAAACGCCGTATTCACATATCTGCCACTGTGCAGGAGAATCTGTATAGGTGTTCAAGGCTTCGAACCCCAATGCGTGAGAAATGGTAAGTAAACGCCGTATTTACATGTTTGGCACTGTGCAGGAGAATCCGTATAGGTGTTCCTGTGTTCGAAACCTAATGCGTGAGAAATGGTAAGTAAAGGCCGTATTTACATATCTGCCACTGTGCAGGAGAATCCGTATAGGTGTTCGAGTGTTGGAACCATAATGCGTGAGAAATGGTAAGCAAACACCGTATTTACATATCTGCCACTGTGCAGGAGAATCCGTATAGGTGTTCGAGTCTTCGAACCGTAATGCTTGGGAAATGGTGAGTAAATGCCGTATTTACATATCTGCCACTGTGCAGGAGAATCCGTATAGGTGTTCGAGTGTCCGAACCCTAATGCGTGAGAAATGGTAAGTAAACGCCGTATTTACATATTTGCCACTGTGCAAGAGGTATTCGAGTCTTCAAACCCTAATGCGTGAGAAATGGTAAGTAAACGCCGTATTCACATATCTGCCACTGTGCAAGAGAATCCGTACAGGTGTTCGAGTGTTCGAAACCTAATGTGTGAGAAATGATAAGTAAACACCGTCTTTACATATCTGCCACTGTGCAGGAGAATCCGTATAGGTGTTCGAGTGTTCGAATCCTAATGCGTGAGAAATGGTAAGTAAACGCCGTACTTACATATCTGCCACTGTGCAGGAGGTATTCGAGTCTTCGAACCCTAATGCGTGAGAAATGGTAAGTAAACGCCGTATTTACATATCTGCCACTGTGGAGGAGGTATTCGAGTCTTCGAACCCTAATGCGTGAGAAATGGTAAGTAAACGCCGTATTTACATATCTGCCACGGTGTAGGAGAATCCGTATATGTGTTCGAGTCTTCGAACCCTAATGCGTGAGAGATGGTAAGTAAACGCCGTATTTACATATCTTCCACTGTGCAAGAGAATCCTCATCGGTGTTGTAGTGTTCGAACCCTAATGCGTGAGAAATGGTAAGTAAACGCTGTATTTACATATCTGCCACTGTGTAGGAGAATCCGCATAGGTGTTCGAGTCTTCGAACCCTAATGCGTGAGAAATGGTAAGTAAACGCCTTATTTACATATCTGCCACTGTGCAGGAGAATCCGTATAGGTGTTCGAGTGTTCGAACCCTAATGCATGAGAAATGGTAAGTAAACGCCGTATTTACATATTTGCCACTGTGCAGGAGAATCCGCATAGGTGTTCGAGTCTTCGAACCCTAATGCGTCAGAAATGGTAAGTAAATGCCGTATTTCCATATCTACCACTGTGCAGGAGAATCCGTATAGGTGTTCGAGTGTTCGAACCCCAATGCGCGAGAAATGGTAACTAAACGCCTTATTTACATATATCTGCCACTGTGCAGGAGAATTCGTATAGGTGTTCGAGTCTTCGAACCCTAATGCTTGGGAAATGGTGAGTAAATGCCGTATTTACATATCTGCCACTGTGCAGGAGAATCCGTATAGGTGTTCGAGTGTTCGAACCCTAATGCGTGAGAAGTGGTAAGTAAACGCCGTATTTACATATTTGCCACTGTGCAGGAGAATCCGTATAGGTGTTCGAGTCTTCGAACCCTAATGCGTCAGAAATGTTAAGTGAAAGCCGTATTTACATATCTGCCACTGTGCAGGAGAATCCGTATAGGTGTTCGCGTGTTGGAACCATAATGCGTGAGAAATGGTAAGCAAACGCCGTATTTACATATCTGCCACTGTGCAGGAGAATCCGTATAGGTGTTTGAGTGTTCGAACCCCAATGCGTTAGAAATGGTAAGCAAACGCCGTATTTACATATCTGCCACTATGCATGAGAATCCGTGTAGGTGTTCGAGTCTTCAAACCCTAATGCGGGAGAAATGGTAAGTAAACGCCGTATTTACATATCTGCCACTGTGCAGGAGAATCCGTACAGGTGTTCGAGTGTTCGAAACCTAATGTGTGAGAAATGGTATGTAAACATCGTATTTACATATCTGCCACTGTGCAGAAGAATCCGTATAGGTGTTCGAGTGTTCGAACCCTAATGCGTGAGAAATGGTAAGTAAACGCCGTATTTACATATTTGCCACTGTGCAGGAGAATCCGCATAGGTGTTCGAGTCTTCGAACCCTAATGCGTCAGAAATGGTAAGTAAACGCCGTATTTACATATCTACCACTGTGCAGGAGAATCCGTATAGGTGTTCGAGTGTTCGAACCCCAATGCGTGAGAAATGGTAACTAAACGCCGTATTTACATATATCTGCCACTGTGCAGGAGAATCCGTATAGGCGTTCGAGTCTTCGAACCCTAATGCTTGGGAAATGGTAAGTAGACGCCGTATTTACATATCTGCCACTGTGCAGGAGAATCTGTATAGGTGTTCGACTGTTCGAACCCTAATGCGTGAGAAATGTTACGTGAACGCCGTATTTACATATCTGCCACTGTGCAGGAGAATCCGTATAGCTGTTCGCGTGTTGGAACCATAATGCATGAGAAATGGTAAGCAAACGCCGTATTTACATATCTGCCACTGTGCAGGAGAATCCGTATAGGTGTTCGAGTGTTCGAACACTAATGCGTGAGAAATGGTAAGTAAACGCCGTATTTACATATTTGCCACTGTGCAGGAGAATCCGTATAGGTGTTCGAGTGTTCGAACCCTAATGCGTCAGAAATGGTAAGTGAACGCCGTATTTACATATCTGCCACTGTGCAGGAGAATCCGTATAGTTGTTCGCGTGTTGAACCATAATGCGTGAGAAATGGTAAGCAAACGCCGTATTTACATATCTGCCACTGTGCAGGAGAATCCGTTTAGGTGTTTGAGTGTTCGAACCCTAATGCGTGAGAAATGGTAAGTAAACACTGTACTTACATATCTGCCGCTTTGTAGGTGAATCCATATAAGTGTTCGAGTCTTCGAACCCTAATGCGTGAGAAATGGTAAGTAAACGCCGTATTTACATATCTGCCACTGTGCAGGAGGTATTCGAGTCTTCGAACCCTAATGCGTGAGAAATGGTAAGTAAACGCCGTATTTACATATCTGCCACGGTGCAGGAGAATCCGTATAGGTGTTCGAGTCTTCGAACCCTAATGCGTGAGAAATGGTAAGTAAACGCCGTATTTACATAACTACCACTGTGCAGGAGAATCCGTATAGGTGTTCGAGTGTTCGAACCCCAATGCGTGAGAAATGGTAACTAAACGCCGTATTTACATATATTTGCCACTGTGCAGGAGATTCCGTATAGGTGTTCGAGTCTTCGAACCCTAATGCTTGGGAAATGGTAAGTAGACGCCGTATTTACATATCTGCCACTGTGCAGGAGAATCCGTATAGGTGTTCGAGTGTTCGAACCCTAATGCGTGAGAAATGGTACGTGAACGCCGTATTTACATATCTGCCACTGTGCAGGAGAATCCGTATAGCTGTTCGCGTGTTGGAACCATAATGCATGAGAAATGGTAAGAAAACGCCGTATTTACATATCTGCCACTATGCAGGAGAATCCGTATAGGTGTTCGAGTCTTCAAACCCTAATGCGTGAGAAATGGTAAGTAAACGCCGTATTTACATATCTGCCACTGTGCAGGAGAATCCGTATAGGTGTTCGAGGCTTCGAACCCTAATGCGTGAGAAATGGTAAGTAAACGCCGTATTTACATATCTGCCACTGTGCAGAAGAATCCGTATTGGTGTTCCAGTGTTCGAACTCTAATGCGTGAGAAATGGTAAGTAAATGCCGTATTTACATATCTGCCACTATGCAGGAGAATCCGTATAGGTGTTCGAGTGTTGGAACCATAATGCGTGAGAAATGGTCAGCAAACGCCGTATTTACATATCTGCCACTGTGCATGAGAATCCGTATAGGTGTTCGAGTCTTCAAACCCTAATGCGGGAGAAATGGTAAGTAAACGCCGTATTTACATATCTGCCACTGTGCAGGAGAATCCGTACAGGTGTTTGAGTGTTCGAAACCTAATGTGTGAGAAATGGGAAGTAAACACCGTATTTACATATCTGCCAGTGTGCAGGAGAATCTGTATAGGTGTTCGAGTGTTCGAACCCTAATGCGTGAGAAATGGTAAGTAAACACCATACTTACATATCTGCCGCTTTGTAGGTGAATCCGTATAAGTGTTCGAGTCTTCGAACCCTAATGCGTGAGAAATGGTAAGTAAACGCCGTATTTACATATCTGCCACTGTGCAGGAGGTATTTGAGTCTTCGAACCCTAATGCGTGAGAAATGGTAAGTAAACGCCGTATTTACATATCTGCCACGGTACAGGAGAATCTGTATAGGTGTTCGAGTCTTCGAACCCTAATGCGTGAGAAATGGTAAGTAAACGCCGTATTTACATATCTGCCACTGTGCAAGAGAATCCTCATCGGTGTTCGAGTGTTCGAACCCCAATGCGTGAGAAATGGTAAGTAAACGCCGTATTCACATATCTGCCAATGTGTAGGAGAATCCGCATAGGTGTTCGAGTCTTCGAACCCTAATGCGTGAGAAATGGTAAGTAAACGCCTTATTTATATATCCGCCACTGTGGAGGAGAATCCGTATAGGTGTTCGAGTGTTCGAACCCTAATGAGTGAGAAATGGTAAGTAAACGCCGTATTTACATATCTGCCACTGTGCAGGAGAATCCGCATAGGTGTTCGAGACTTCGAACCCTAATGCGTGAGAAATGGTAAGTAAACGCCGTATTTACATATCTACTACTGTGCCGGAGAATCCGTATAGCTGTTCGAGTGTTCGAACCCCAATGCGCGAGAAATGGTAACTAACGCCGTATTTACATATATCTGCCACTGTGCAGGAGAATCCGTATAGGTGTTCGAGTCTTCGAACCCTAATGTTTGGGAAACGGTAAGTAAACGCCGTATTTACATATCTGCCACTGTGCAGGAGAATCCGTACAGGTGTTCGAGTGTTCGAACCCTAATGCGTGAGAAATGGTAAGTAAACGCCGTATTTACATATTTCCCACTGTGCAGGAGAATCCGTACAGGTGTTCGAGTGTTCGAAACCTAATGTGTGAGAAATGGTAAGTAAACACCGAATTTACATATCTGCCACTGCGCAGGAGAATCCGTATAGGTGTTCGCGTGTTGGAACCATAATGCGTGAGAAATGGTAAGCAAACGCCGTATTTACATATCTGCCACGGTGCAGGAGAATCCGTATAGGTGTTCGAGTGTTCGAACCCTAATGCGTGAGAAATGGTAAGTGAACGCCGTATTTACATATCTGCCACTGTGCAGGAGAATCCGTATAGGTGTTCGCGTTTTGGAACCATAATGCGTGAGAAATGGTAAGCAAACGCCGTATTTACATATCTGCCACTGTGCAGGAGAATCCGTATAGGTGTTCGAGTCTTCAAACCATAATGCGTGAGAAATGGTAAGTAAACGCCGTATTTACATATCTGCCACTGTGCAGGAGAATCCGTATCGGTGTTCGAGGCTTCGAACCCTAATGCGTGAGAAATGGTAAGTAAACGCCGTATTTACATATCTGCCATTGTGCAGCAGAATCTGTATAGGTGTTCGAGTGTTGGAACCATAATGCGTGAGAAATGGTAAGCAAACGCCGTATTTACATATCTGCCACTGTGCAGGAGAATCCGTATAGGTGTTCGACTCTTCAAACCCTAATGCGTGAGAAATGGTAAGTAAACGCCGTATTTACATATCTGCCACTGTGCAGGAGAATCCGTACAAGTGTTCGAGTGTTCGAAACCTAATGTGTGAGAAATGGTAAGTAAACACCGTATTTACATATCTGCCACGGTGCAGGAGAATCCGTATAGGTGTTCGAGTGTTCGAACCCTAATGCGTGAGAAATGGTAAGTAAACGCCGTAGTTACATATCTGCCGCTTTGTAGGTGAATCCGTATAAGTGTTCGAGTCTTCGAACCCTAATGCGTGAGAAATGGTAAGTAAACGCCGTATTTACATATCTGCCACTTTGCAGGAGGTGTTCGAGTCTTCGAACCGTAATGCGTGAGAAATGGTAAGTAAACGCCGTATTTACATATCTGCCACGGTGCAGGATAATCCGTATATGTGTTCGTGTCTTCGAACCCTAATGCGTGAGAAATGGTAAGTAAACGACGTATTTACACATCTGCCACTGTGCCAGAGAATCCTCATCGGTGTTCGAGTGTTCGAACCCTAATGCGTGAGAAATGGTAAGTAAACGCCGTATTTACATATCTGCCACTGTGTAGGAGAATCCGCATAGGTGTTCGAGTCTTCGAACCCTAATGCGTGAGAAATGGTAAGTAAACGCCTTATTTACATGTCTGCCACTGTGCAGGAGAATCCGTATAGGTGTTCGAGTGTTCGAACCCTAATGCGTGAGAAATGGTAAGTAAACGCCGTATTTACATATCTGCCACTGTGCAGGAGAATCCGTATAGGTGTTCGAGGCTTCGAACCCTAATGCGTGAGAAATGGTAAGTAAACGCCGCATTTACATATCTGCCACTGTGCAGGAGAATCCGTATATGTGTTCCAGTGTTCGAACCGTAATGCGTGAGAAATGGTAAGTAAACGCCGTATTTACATATCTACCACTGTGCAGGAGAATCCGCATAGGTGTTCGAGTCTTTGAACCCGAATGCGTGAGAAATGGTAAGGAAACGCAGTATTTACATATCTACCACTGTGCAGGAGAATCCGTATAGGTGTTCGAGTGTTCGAACCCCAATGCGCGAGAAATGGTAACTAAACGCCGTATTTACATATATCTGCCACTGTGCAGGAGAATCCGTATAGGTGTTCGAGTCTTCAAACCCTAATGCTTGGGAAATGGTAAGTAAACGCCGTATTTACATATCTGCCACTGTGCAGGAGAATCCGTATAGGTGTTCGAGTGTTCGAACCCTAATGCGTGAGAAATGGTAAGTGAACGCCGTATTTACATATCTGCCACTGTGCAGGAGAATCCGTATAGCTGTTCGCGTGTTGGAACCATAATGCGTGAGAAATGGTAAGCAAACGCCGTATTTACATATCTGCCACTGTGCAGGAGAATCCGTATAGGTGTTCGAGTCTTCAAACCCTAATGCGTGAGAAATGGTAAGTAAACGCCGTATTTACATATCTGCCACTGTCCAGGAGAATCCGTATAGGTGTTCGAGTCTTCGAACCCTAATGCGTGAGAAAAGGTAAGTAAACGCCGTATTTACATATCTGCCACTGTGCAAGAGAATCCTCATCGGTGTTCGAGTGTTCGAACCCTAATGCGTGAGAAATGGTAAGTAAACGCCGTATTTACATATCTGCGACTGTGTAGGAGAATCCGCATAGGTGGTTGAGTCTTCGAACCCTAATGCGTGAGAAATGGTAAGTAAACGCCGTATTTACATATCTACTACTGTGCCGGAGAATCCGTATAGCTGTTCGAGTGTTCGAACCCCAATGCGCGAGAAATGGTAACTAAACGCCGTATTTACATATATCTGCCACTGTGCAGGAGAATCCGTATAGGTGTTTGAGTCTTCGAACCCTAATGTTTGGGAAACGGTAAGTAAACGCCGTATTTACATATCTGCCACTGTGCAGGAGAATCTGTATAGGTGTTCGAGTGTTCGAACCCTAATGCGTGAGAAATGGTAAGTAAACGCCGTATTTACATATTTCCCACTGTGCAGGAGAATCCGTACAGGTGTTCGAGTGTTCGAAACCTAATGTGTGAGAAATGGTAAGTAAACACCGAATTTACATATCTGCCACTGCGCAGGAGAATCCGTATAGGTGTTCGCGTGTTGGAACCATAATGCGTGAGAAATGGTAAGCAAACGCCGTATTTACATATCTGCCACTGTGCAGGAGAATCCGTATAGGTGTTCGAGTGTTCGAACCCCAATGCATGAGAAATGGTAAGTAAACGCCGTACTTACATATCTGCCGCTTTGTAGGTGAATCCGTATAAGTGTTCGAGTCTTCGAACCCTAATGCGTGAGAAATGGTAAGTAAACGCCGTATTTACATATCTGCCACGGTGCAGGAGAATCCGTATAGGTGTTCGAGTGTTCGAACCCTAATGCGTGAGAAATGGTAAGTGAACGCCGTATTTACATATCTGCCACTGTGCAGGAGAATCCGTATAGGTGTTCGCGTGTTGGAACCATAATGCGTGAGAAATGGTAAGCAAACGCCGTATTTACATATCTGCCACTGTGCAGGAGAATCCGTATAGGTGTTCGAGTCTTCAAACCCTAATGCGTGAGAAATGGTAAGTAAACGCCGTATTTACATATCTGCCACTGTGCAGGAGAATCCGTATAGGTGTTCGAGGCTTCGAACCCTAATGCGTGAGAAATGATAAGTAAACGCCGTATTTACATATCTGCCACTGTGCAGCAGAATCCGTATAGGTGTTCCAGTGTTCGAACCCTAATGCGTGAGAAATGGTAAGTAAACGCCGTATTTACATATCTGCCACTGTGCAGGAGAATCCGTATAGGTGTTCGAGTGTTGGAACCATAATGCGTGAGAAATGGTAAGCAAACGCCGTATTTACATATCTGCCACTGTGCAGGAGAATCCGTATAGGTGTTCGAGTCTTCAAACCCTAATGCGTGAGAAATGGTAAGTAAATGCCGTATTTACATATCTGCCACTGTGCAGGAGAATCCGTACAGGTGTTCGAGTGTTCGAAACCTAATGTGTGAGAAATGGTAAGTAAACACCGTATTTACATATCTGCCACTGTGCAGGAGAATCCGTATAGGTGTTCGAGTGTTCGAACCCTAATGCGTGAGAAATGGTAAGTAAACGCCGTAGTTACATATCTGCCGCTTTGTAGGTGAATCCGTATAAGTGTTCGAGTCTTCGAACCCTAATGCGTGAGAAATGGTAAGTAAACACCGTATTTACATATCTGCCACTGTGCAGGAGGTATTGGAGTCTTCGAACCCTAATGCGTGAGAAATGGTAAGTAAACGCCGAATTTACATATCTGCCACGGTGCAGGATAATCCGTATAGGTGTTCGTGTCTTCGAACCCTAATGCGTGAGAAATGGTAAGTAAACGACGTATTTGCATATCTGCCACTGTGCAAGAGAATCCTCATCGGTGTTCGAGTGTTCGAACCCTAATGCGTGAGAAATGGTAAGTAAACGCCGTATTTACATATCTGCCGCTGTGTAGGAGAATCCGCATAGGTGTTCGAGTCTTCGAACCCTAACGCGTGAGAAATGGTAAGTAAACGCCTTATTTACATGTCTGCCACTGTGCAGGAGAATCCGTATAGGTGTTCGAGTGTTCGAACCCTAATGCGTGAGAAATGGTAAGTAACGCCGTATTGACATATCTGCCACTGTGCAGGAGAATCCGTATAGGTGTTCGAGGCTTCGAACCCTAATGCGTGAGAAATGGTAAGTAAACGCCGTATTTACATATCTGCCACTGTGCAGGAGAATCCGTATAGGTGTTCGAGTGTTCGAACTCCAATGCGCGAGAAATGATAACTAAACGCCGTATTTACATATATCTGCCACTGTGCAGGAGAATCCGTACAGGTGTTCGAGTCTTCGAACCCTAATGCTTGGGAAATGGTAAGTAAACGCCGTATTTACATATCTGCCACTGTGCAGGAGAATCCGTATAGCTGTTCGAGTCTTCAAACCCTAATGCGTGAGAAATGGTAAGTAAACGCCGTATTCACATATCTGCCACTGTGCAGGAGAATCTGTATAGGTGTTCAAGGCTTCGAACCCTAATGCGTGAGAAATGGGAAGTAAACGCCGTATTTACATGTCTGCCACTGTGCAGGAGAATCCGTATAGGTGTTCCTGTGTTCGAACCCTAATGCGTGAGAAATGGTAAGTAAACGCCGTATTTACATATCTGCCACTGTACAGGAGAATCCGTATAGTTGTTCGAGTGTTGGACCATAATGCGTGAGAAATGGTAAGCAAACACCGTATTTACATATCTGCCACTGTGCAGGAGAATCCGTATAGGTGTTTGAGTCTTCGAACCCTAATGCTTGGGAAATGGTAAGCAAACACCGTATTTACATATCTGCCACTGTGCATGAGAATCCGTATAGGTGTTCGAGTCTTCAAACCCTAATGCGTGAGAAATGGTAAGTAAACGCCGTATTTACATATCTGCCGCTGTGCAGGAGAATCCGTATAGGTGTTCGAGGCTTCAAACCCTAATGCGTGAGAAATGGTAAGTAAACGCCGTATTTACATATCTGCCACTGTGCAGGAGAACCCGTGTAGGTGTTCCAGTGTTCGAACCCTAATGCGTGAGAAATGGTAAGTAAATGCCGTATTTACATATTTGCCACTGTGCAGGAGAATCCGTATAGGTGTTCGAGTGTTGGAACCATAATGCGTGACAAATGGTAAGCAAACACCGTATTTACATATCTGCCACTGTGCATGAGAATCCGTATAGGTGTTCGAGTCTTCAAACCCTAATGCGGGAGAAATGGTAAGTAAACGCCGTATTTACATATCTGCCACTGTGCAGGAGAATCCGTCCAGGTGTTCGAGTGTTCGAAACCTAATGTGTGAGAAATGGTAAGTAAACACCGTATTTACATATATCTGCCACTGTGCAGGAGAATCCGTATTGGTGTTCGAGTGTTCGAATCATAATGCGTGAGAAATGGTAAGTAAACGCCGTACTTACATATCTGCCACTGTGCAAGAGAATCCTCATCGGTGTTCGAGTCTTCGAACCCTAATGCGTGAGAAATGGTAAGTAAACGCCGTATTTACATATCTGCCACTGTGTAGGAGAATCCGCATAGGTGTTCGAGTCTTCGAAACCTAATGCGTGAGAAGTGGTAAGCAAACGCCTTATTTGCATATCTGCCACTGTGCAGGAGAATCCGTATAGGTGTTCGATTGTTCGAACCCTAATGCGTGAGAAATGGTAAGTAAACGCCGTATTTACATATCTGCCATTGTGCAGGAGAATCCGCATAGGTGTTCGAGTCTTTGAACCCTAATGCGTGAGAAATGGTAAGTAAACGCAGTATTTACATATCTACCACTGTGCAGGAGAATCCGTATAGGTGTTCGAGTGTTCGAACCCCATTGTGCGAGAAATGGTAACTAAACGCCGTATTTACATATATCTGCCACTGTGCAGGAGAATCCGTATAGGTGTTCGAGTCTTCAAACCCTAATGCTTGGGAATTGGTAAGTAAACGCCGTATTTACATATCTGCCACTGTGCAGGAGAATCCGTATAGGTGTTCGAGTGTTCGAACCCTAATGCGTGAGAAATGGTAAGTGAACGCCGTATTTACATATCTGCCACTGTGCAGGAGAATCCGTATAGCTGTTCGCGTGTTGGAACCATAATGCGTGAGAAATGGTAAGCAAACGCCGTATTTACATATCTGCCACTGTGCAGGAGAATCCGTATAGGTGTTCGAGTCTTCAAACCCTAATGCGTGAGAAATGGTAAGTAAACGCCGTATTTACATATCTGCCACTGTGCAGGAGAATCCGTATAGGTGTTCGAGGCTTCGAACCCTAATGCGTGAGAAATGGTAAGTAAATGCCGGATTTACATATCTGCCACTGTGCAGTAGAATCCGTATAGGTGTTCCAGTGTTCGAACCCTAATGCGTGAGAAATGGTAAGTAAATGCCGTATTTACATATCTGCCACTGTGCAGGAGAATCCGTATAGGTGTTCGAGTGTTGGAACCATAATGCGTGAGAAATGGTAAGCAAACACCGTATTTACATATCTGCCACTGTGCATGAGAATCCGTATAGGTGTTCGAGTCTTCGAACCCTAATGCGTGAGAAATGGTAAGTCAACGCCGTATTTACATATCTGCCACTATGCAGGAGAATCCGTATAGGTGTTCGAGTGTTCGAACCCTAATGAGTGAGAAATGGTAAGTGAACGCCGTATTTACATATCTGCCACTGTGCAGGAGAATCCGTATAGCTGTTCGCGTGTTGGAACCATAATGCGTGAGAAATGGTAAGCAAACGCCGTATTAACATATCTGCCACTGTGCAGGAGAATCCGTATAGGTGTTCGAGTCTTCAAACCCTAATGCGTGAGAAATGGTAAGTAAACGCCGTATTTACATATCTGCCACTGTGCAGGAGAATCCGTATAGGTGTTCGAGGCTTCGAACCCTAATGCGTGAGAAATGGTAAGTAAACGCCGTATTTACATATCTGCCACTGTGTAGGAGAATCCGTATAGGTGTTCCAGTGTTCGAACCCTAATGCGTGAGAAACGGTAAGTAAATGCCGTATTTACATATCTGCCACTGTGCAGGAGAATCCGCATAAGTGTTCGAGTCTTCGAACCCTAATGCGTGAGAAGTGGTAAGCAAACGCCTTATTTGCATATCTGCCACTGTGCAGGAGAATCCGTATAGGTGTTCGAGTGTTCGAACCCTAATGCGTGAGAAATGGTAAGTAAACGCCGTATTTACATATCTGCCACTGTGCAGGAGAATCCGTATAGGTGTTCGAGTGTTCGAACCCCAATGCGCGAGAAGTGGTAACTAAACGCCGTATTTACATATATCTGCCACTGTGCAGGAGAATCCGTATAGGTGTTCGAGTCTTCGAAGCCTAATGCTTGGAAAATGGTAAGTAAACGCCGTATTTACATATCTGCCACTGTGCAGAAGAATCCGTATAGGTGTTCGAGTGTTCGAACCCTAATGCGTGAGAGATGGTAAGTAAACGCCGTATTTACATATGTGCCACTGTGCAGGAGAATCCGTATAGGTGTTCGAGTCTTCAAACCCTAATGCGGGAGAAATGGTAAGTAAACGCCGTATTTACATATCTGCCACTGTGCAGGAGAATCCGTATAGGTGTTCGAGGCTTCGAACCCTAATGCGTGAGAAATGGTAAGTAAACGCCGTATTTACATATCTGCCACTGTGCAGGAGAATCCGTATAGGTGTTCCAGTGTTCGAACCCTAATGCGTGAGAAACGGTAAGTAAATGCCGTATTTACATATCTGCCACTGTGCAGGAGAATCCGCATAAGTGTTCGAGTCTTCGAACCCTAATGCGTGAGAAGTGGTATGCAAACGCCTTATTTGCATATCTGCCACTGTGCAGGAGAATCCGTATAGGTGTTCGAGTGTTCGAACCCTAATGCGTGAGAAATGGTAAGTAAACGCCGTATTTACATATCTGCCACTGTGCAGGAGAATCCGTATAGGTGTTCGAGTGTTCGAACCCCAATGCGCGAGAAGTGGTAACTAAACGCCGTATTTACATATATCTGCCACTGTGCAGGAGAATCCGTATAGGTGTTCGAGTCTTCGAACCCTAATGCTTGGAAAATGGTAAGTAAACGCCGTATTTACATATCTGCCACTGTGCAGAAGAATCCGTATAGGTGTTCGAGTGTTCGAACCCTAATGCGTGAGAGATGGTAAGTAAACGCCGTATTTACATATGTGCCACTGTGCAGGAGAATCCGTATAGGTGTTCGAGTCTTCAAACCCTAATGCGGGAGAAATGGTAAGTAAACGCCGTATTTACATATCTGCCACTGTGCAGGAGAATCCGTACAGGTGTTCGAGTGTTCGAAACCTAATGTGTGAGAAATGGTAAGTAAACACCGTATTTACATATCTGCCACTGTGCAGGAGAATCCGCATAGGTGTTCGAGTCTTCGAACCCTAATGCGTGAGAAATGGTAAGTAAACGCCGTATTTACATATCTACCACTGTGCCGGAGAATCCGTATAGGTGTTCGAGTGCTCGAACCCCAATGCGCGAGAAATGGTAACTAAACGCCGTATTTACATATTTGCCACTGTGCAGGAGAATCCGTATAGGTGTTCGAGTCTTCAAACCCTAATGCGGGAGAAATGGTAAGTAAACGCCGTATTTACATATCTGCCACTGTGCAGGAGAATCCATACAGGTGTTCGAGTGTTCGAAACCTAATGTGTGAGAAATGGTAAGTAAACACCGTATTTACATATCTGCCACTGTGCAGGAGAATCCGTATAGGTGTTCGAGTGTTCGAACCAGTTTTGTGCAGTTTATCACTCGCGCTATTTTACGCGTCGCACTGTTTTCTGCAGTATATCACTCGCGCTATTTTGCGCATCGGACTATTTTCGGCAGTATATCACTCGCGCTATTTTGCGCGTCACACTGTTTTGTGCAGTTTATCAGTCGCGCTATTTTGCGCGTCGCACTATTTTGTGCAGTTTATCACTCGCGCTATTTTGCGCGTCGCACTGTTTTGTGCAGTTCAGACTCGCGCTATTTGACGCGTCGCGCTGTTTTGTACAGTTCACACTCGCGCCGTTTTGCGCGTCGTACTGTTTTGTATTGTTTATCACTCGTGCTATTTTGCGCGTCGTACTGTTTTGTGCAGTTTACCACTAGCGCTATTTTCGGCGTCGCACTTTTTTGTGCAGTCTACCCCTCGTGGTATTTTGCGCGTCGCGCAGTTTTGTGCAGTTCACACTCGTGGTATTTTGCGCGTCGTGCTGTTTTGTGCAGTTCACACTCGCGCTATTTTGCGCGTCGGACTGTTTTGTATTGTTTATCACTCGCGCTATTTTGCGCGTCGCACTGTGTTGTGCAGTTTACCACTCGCGCTATTTTGGGCGTCGCACTGTTTTGTGTAGTTTATCACTCCCGCTATTTTGCGCGTCGCACTGTTTTCTGCAGTTCACACTCGCGCTATTTTGCGGGTCGCAGTATTTTGTGCAGTTCACACTCGCGCTATTTTGCGCGTCGCGCTGTTTTGTGCAGTTCACAATCGCGCTGTTTTGCGCGTCGGCTCGCACTGTACTGTTTATCACTCGCGCTATACTGCGCGTCGCACTGTTTTGTGCAGTTTACCACTCGCGCTATTTTGGGCGTCGCACTGTTTTGTGCAGTTTATCACTCCCGCTATTTTGCGCGTCGCACTGTTTTGTGCAGTTCACACTCGCGCTATTTTGCGCGTCGCACTGTTTTGTGCAGTTTATCACTCGCGCTATTTTGCGCGTCGCACTGTTTTGTACAGTTCACACTCTCGCTATTTTGCGCGTCGGACTGTTTTGTGTTGTTTATCACTCAAACTATTTTGCGCGTCGCACTGTTTTGTGCAGTTTATCACTCGCGCTATTTTGCGGGGCGCACTATTTTGTGCAGTTCACACTCGCGCTATTTTGCGCGTCGCGCTGTTTTGTGCAGTTAGCACTCGCGCTGTTTTGTGCGTCGGACTTTCTTGTATTGTTTATCACTCGCGCTATTTTGTGCGTCGCACTGTTTTGTGCAGTTTACCACTCGCGCTATTTTGGGCGTCGCACTGTTTTGTGCAGTTTATCACTCCCGCTATTTTGCGCGTCGCACTGTTTTGTGCAGTTTATCACTCCCGCTATTTTGCGCGTCGTACTGTTTTGTGCAGTTCACACTCGCGCTATTTTGCGCGTCCCACTGTTTTGTGCAGTTTATCACTCGCGCCATTTTGCGCGTCGCACTGTTTTGTGCAGTTTTTCACTTCCGCTATTTTGCGCGTCGCACTGGTTTGTGCAGTTTATCACTCGCGCTATTTTGCGCCTCGCACTGCTTTGTGCAGTTTGTCACTCCCGCTATTTTGCGCGTCGCACTGTTTTGTGGAGTTTATTAACTCCCGCTATTTTGCGCGTCGCACTGTTTTGTGCAGTTTATCACTCGCGCTATTTTGCGGGTCGCACTGTTTTGTGCAGTTCACACTCTTGCTATTTTACGCGTCGCGATGTTTTGCGCAGTTCGCTCTCGCGCTGTTTTGTATTGCTTTTCACTCGCTCTATTTTGCGCGTCGCACTGTTTTGCGCAGTTTACCACTCGCGCTATTTTGGGCGTCGCACTGTTTTGTGCAGTTTATCAATCCGCTATTTTGCGCGTCGCACTGTTTTGTGCAGTTCACACTCGCGCTATTTTGCGCGTCGCACTGTTTTGTCCAGTTTATCACTCCCGCTATTTTCCGCGTCGCACTGTTTTGTGCAGTTCACACTCCCGCTATTTTGCGCGTCGTGCTGTTTTGTGCAGTTTATGACTCCCACTATTTTGCGCGTCGCACTGTTTTCTGCAGTTTATCACTCGCGCTATTTTGCGCGTCTCACTGTTTTGTGCAGTTTATCACTCGCGCTATTTTGCGCGTCGCACAGTTTTCTGCAGTATATCACTCGCCCTATTTTGCGCGTCGGACTATTTTCTACAGTATATCACTCGCGCTATTTTGCACGTCGCACTGTTTTGTGCAGTTTATCAGTCCCGCTATTTTGCGCGTCGCACTGTTTTGTGCAGTTTATCCCTCGCGGTAATTTGTGCATCGCGCTGTTTTGTGCAGTTCACACTCGCGGTATTTTGCGCGTCGCGCTGTTTTGTGCAGTTCACACTCGCGCTATTTTGACCGTCGGACTGTTTTGAGCGTGGCACTGTTTTGTGCAGTTTACCACTCGCGCTATTTTGGGTGTCGCACTGTTTCGTGCAGTTTATCACTCCCGCTATTTTGCGCGTCGCACTGTTTTGTGCAGTTCAGACTCGCGCTATTTTGCGCGTCGCCCTGTTTTGTGCAGTTTATCACTCGCGCTATTTTGCGGGTCACACTGTTTTGTGCATTTCACACTCGCGCTATTTTGCGCGTCGCACTGTTTTCTGCAGTTTATCACTCCCGCTATTTTGTGCGTCGCACTGTTTTGTGCAGTTCACACTCGCGCTATTTTGCGCGTCGCACTGTTTTTTGCAGTTTATCACTCGCGCTATTTTGCGGGTCACACTGTTTTGTGCATTTCACACTCGCGCTATTTTGCGCGTCGCACTGTTTTCTGCAGTTTATCACTCCCGCTATTTTGTGCGTCGCACTGTTTTGTGCAGTTCACACTCGCGCTATTTTGCGCGTCGCACTGTTTTGTGCAGTTTATCACTCGCGCTATTTTGCGCGTCGCACTGTTTTGTACAGTTCACACTCTCGCTATTTTGCGCGTTGGACTGTTTTGTGTTGTTTATCACTCACGCTATTTTGCGCGTCGCACTGTTTTGTGCAGTTTATCACTCGCGCTATTTTGCGCGTCCCACTGTTTTGTGTAGTTTATCACTCGCGCTATTTGGCGCGTCCCACTGTTTTGTGTAGTTTATCACTCGCGCTATTTTGCGCGTCGCATTGTTTTCTGCTGTATATCACTCGCGCTATTTTGCGCGTCGTACTATTTTCTATAGTATATCACTGGCGCTATTTTGCGCGTCGCACTGGTTTGTGTAGTTTATCACTCACGCTATTTTGCGCGTCGCACTGTTTTGTGCAGTTTATCACTCGCGCTATTTTGCGCGTCGCACTGTTTTGTGCAGTTCACACTCGCGCTATTTTGCGCGTCGCACTGTTTTGTGCAGTTTATCAATCCCGCTATTTTGCGCGTCGGACTGTTTTCTGCAGTTTATCACTTGCGCTATTTTGCGCGTCGCCCTGTTTTGTGCAGTTTATCACTCGCCCTATTCTGCGCGTCGCACTGTTTTCTGCAGTATATCACTCGCGCTATTTTGCGTGTCGTACTATTTTCTGCAGAATATCACTGGCGCTATTTTGCGCGTCGCACTGTTTTGTGCAGTTTATCACTCGCGCTATTTGCGCGTCGCACTGTTTTGTGCAGTTCACACTTGCGCTATTTTGCGCGTCGCACTGTTTTCTGCAGTTCACACTCGCGCCATTTTGCGCGTCGCACTGTTTTCTGCTGTTTATCACTCGCGCTATTTTGCGGGTCCCACTGTTTTGTGCAGTTCACACTTGCGCTATTTTGCGCGTCGCGCTGTTTTGTGCAGTTCACACTCGCGCTGTTTTGCACGTTGAACTGTTTTGTATTGTTTATCACTCGCGTTATTCTGCGCGTCGCACTGTTTTGTGCAGTTTACCACTCGCGCTATTTTGGGCGTCGCACTGTTTTGTGCAGTTTATCACTCGCGCTATTTTGCGCGTCGCACTGTTTTGTGCAGTTCACACTCGCGCTATTTTGCGCGTCGCACTGTTTTGTGCAGTTTATCACTCGCGCTATTTTGCGCGTCGCACTGTTTTGTACAGTTCACACTCTCGCTATTTTGCGCGTTGGACTGTTTTGTGTTGTTTATCACTCACGCTATTTTGCGCGTCGCACTGTTTTGTGCAGTTTATCACTCGCGCTATTTTGCGCGTCCCACTGTTTTGTGTAGTTTATCACTCGCGCTATTTTGTTCGTCGCATTGTTTTCTGCTGTATATCACTCGCGCTATTTTGCGCGTCGTACTATTTTCTACAGTATATCACTGGCGCTATTTTGCGCGTCGCACTGGTTTGTGCAGTTTATCACTCACGCTATTTTGCGCGTCGCACTGTTTTGTGGAGTTTATTAACTCCCGCTATTTTGCGCGTCGCACTGTTTTGTGCAGTTTATCACTCGCGCTATTTTGCGGGTCGCACTGTTTTGTGCAGTTCACACTCTTGCTATTTTACGCGTCGCGATGTTTTGCGCAGTTCGCTCTCGCGCTGTTTTGTATTGCTTTTCACTCGCTCTATTTTGCGCGTCGCACTGTTTTGCGCAGTTTACCACTCGCGCTATTTTGGGCGTCGCACTGTTTTGTGCTGTTTATCAATCCGCTATTTTGCGCGTCGCACTGTTTTGTGCAGTTCACACTCGCGCTATTTTGCGCGTCGCACTGTTTTGTCCAGTTTATCACTCCCGCTATTTTCCGCGTCGCACTGTTTTGTGCAGTTCACACTCCCGCTATTTTGCGCGTCGTGCTGTTTTGTGCAGTTTATGACTCCCACTATTTTGCGCGTCGCACTGTTTTCTGCAGTTTATCACTCGCGCTATTTTGCGCGTCTCACTGTTTTGTGCAGTTTATCACTCGCGCTATTTTGCGCGTCGCACAGTTTTCTGCAGTATATCACTCGCCGTATTTTGCGCGTCGGACTATTTTCTACAGTATATCACTCGCGCTATTTTGCACGCCGCACTGATTTGTGCAGTTTATCAGTCGCGCTATTTTGCGCGTCGCACTGTTTTGTGCAGTTTATCCCTCGCGGTAATTTGTGCATCGCGCTGTTTTGTGCAGTTCACACTCGCGGTATTTAGCGCGTCGCGCTGTTTTGTGCAGTTCACACTCGCGCTATTTTGAGCGTCGGACTGTTTTGAGCGTGGCACTGTTTTGTGCAGTTTACCACTCGCGCTATTTTGGGTGTCGCACTGTTTCGTGCAGTTTATCACTCCCGCTATTTTGCGCGTCGCACTGTTTTGTGCAGTTCAGACTCGCGCTATTTTGCGCGTCGCACTGTTTTGTGCAGTTTATCACTCGCGCTATTTTGCGGGTCACACTGTTTTGTGCATTTCACACTCGCGCTATTTTGCGCGTCGCACTGTTTTCTGCAGTTTATCACTCCCGCTATTTTGTGCGTCGCACTGTTTTGTGCAGTTTATCACTCGCGCTATTTTGCGGGTCACACTGTTTTGTGCATTTCACACTCGCGCTATTTTGCGCGTCGCACTGTTTTCTGCAGTTTATCACTCCCGCTATTTTGTGCGTCGCACTGTTTTGTGCAGTTCACACTCGCGCTATTTTGCGCGTCGCACTGTTTTGTGCAGTTTATCACTCGCGCTATTTTGCGCGTCGCACTGTTTTGTGCAGTTTATCACTCGCGCTATTTTGCGCGTCGCACTGTTTTGTACAGTTCACACTCTCGCAATTTTGCGCGTCGGACTGTTTTGTGTTGTTTATCACTCACGCTATTTTGCGCGTCGCACTGTTTTGTGCAGTTTATCACTCGCGCTATTTGGCGCGTCCCACTGTTTTGTGTAGTTTATCACTCGCGCTATTTTGCGCGTCGCATTGTTTTCTGCTGTATATCACTCGCGCTATTTTGCGCGTCGTACTATTTTCTACAGTATATCACTGGCGCTATTTTGCGCGTCGCACTGGTTTGTGCAGTTTATCACTCACGCTATTTTGCGCGTCGCACTGTTTTGTGCAGTTTATCACTCGCGCTATTTTGCGCGTCGCACTGTTTTGTGCAGTTCACACTCGCGCTATTTTGCGCGTCGCACTGTTTTGTGCAGTTTATCAATCCCGCTATTTTGCGCGTCGGACTGTTTTCTGCAGTTTATCACTTGCGCTATTTTGCGCGTCGCCCTGTTTTGTGCAGTTTATCACTCGCCCTATTTTGCGCGTCGCACTGTTTTCTGCAGTATATCACTCGCGCTATTTTGCGTGTCGTACTATTTTCTGCAGAATATCACTGGCGCTATTTTGCGCGGCGCACTGTTTTGTGCAGTTTATCACTCGCGCTATTTGCGCGTCGCACTGTTTTGTGCAGTTCACACTTGCGCTATTTTGCGCGTCGCACTGTTTTCTGCAGTTCACACTCGCGCCATTTTGCGCGTCGCACTGTTTTCTGCTGTTTATCACTCGCGCTATTTTGCGGGTCCCACTGTTTTGTGCAGTTCACACTTGCGCTATTTTGCGCGTCGCGCTGTTTTGTGCAGTTCACACTCGCGCTGTTTTGCACGTTGAACTGTTTTGTATTGTTTATCACTCGCGTTATTCTGCGCGTCGCACTGTTTTGTGCAGTTTATCACTCCCGCTATTTTGCGCGTCGCACTGTTTTGTGCAGTTCACACTCGCGCTATTTTGCGCGTCGCACTGTTTTGTGCAGTTTATCACTCGCGCTATTTTGCGCGTCGCACTGTTTTGTACAGTTCACACTCTCGCTATTTTGCGCGTTGGACTGTTTTGTGTTGTTTATCACTCACGCTATTTTGCGCGTCGCACTGTTTTGTGCAGTTTATCACTCGCGCTATTTTGCGCGTCCCACTGTTTTGTGTAGTTTATCACTCGCGCTATTTTGTGCGTCGCATTGTTTTCTGCTGTATATCACTCGCGCTATTTTGCGCGTCGTACTATTTTCTACAGTATATCACTGGCGCTATTTTGCGCGTCGCACTGGTTTGTGCAGTTTATCACTCACGCTATTTTGCGCGTCGCACTGTTTTGTGCAGTTTATCACTCCTGCTATTTTGCGCGTCGCACTGTTTTGTGCAGTTTATCACTCGCGCTATTTTGCGCGTCGCACTGTTTTGTGCAGTTCACACTCGCGCTATTTTGCGCGTCGCACTGTTTTGTGCAGTTTATCAATCCCGCTATTTTGCGCGTCGGACTGTTTTCTACAGTTTATCACTTGCGCTATTTTGCGCGTCGCCCTGTTTTGTGCAGTTTATCACTCGCCCTATTTTGCGTGTCGCACTGTTTTCTGCAGTATATCACTCGCGCTATTTTGCGCGTCGTACTATTTTCTGCAGAATATCACTGGCGCTATTTTGCGCGTCGCACTGTTTTGTGCAGTTTATCACTCGCGCTATTTGCGCGTCACACTGTTTTGTGCAGTTCACACTCACGCTATTTTGCGCGTCGCGCTGTTTTCTGCAGTTCACACTCGCGCTATTTTGCGCGTCGCACTGTTTTCTGCTGTTTATCACTCGCGCTATTTTGCGGGTTCCACTGTTTTGTGCAGTTCACACTTGCGCTATTTTGCGCGTCGCGCTGTTTTGTGCAGTTCACACTCGCGCTGTTTTGCACGTTGGACTGTTTTGTATTGTTTATCACTCGCGTTATTCTGCGCGTCGCACTGTTTTGTGCAGTTTACCACTCGCGCTATTTTGGGCGTCGCACTGTTTTGTGCAGTTTATCACTCCCGCTATTTTGCGCGTCGCACTGTTTTGTGCAGTTCACACTCGCGCTATTTTGCGCGTCGCACTGTTTTGTGCAGTTTATCACTCGCGCTATTTTGCGCGTCGCACTGTTTTGTACAGTTCACACTCTCGCTATTTTGCGCGTCGGACTCTCTTGTGTTGTTTATCACTCACGCTATTTTGCGCGTCGCACTGTTTGGTGCAGTTTATCACTCGCGCTATTTTGCGGGTCGCACTATTTTGTGCAGTTCACACTCGCGCTATTTTGCGCGTCGCCCTGTTTTGTGCAGTTAGCACTCGCGCTGTTTTGTGCGTCGGACTTTCTTGTATTGTTTATCAATGGCGCTATTTTGTGCGTCGCACTGTTTTGTGCAGTTTACCACTCGCGCTATTTTGCGCATCGCACTATTTTGTGCAGTTTATCACTCCTGCTATTTTGCGCGTCGCACTGTTTTGTGCAGTTTATCACTCCCGCTATTTTGCGCGTCGCACTGTTTTGTGCAGTTCACACTCGCGCTATTTTGCGCGTCCCACTGTTTTGTGCAGTTTATCACTCGCGCTATTTTGCGCGTCGCACTGTTTTGTGCAGTTTATCACTCGCGCTATTTTACGCGTCGCACTGTTTTGTGCAGTTTTTCACTCCCGCTATTTTGCGCGTCGCACTGGTTTGTGCAGTTTATCACTCGCGCTATTTTGCGCCTTGCACTGCTTTGTGCAGTTTGTCACTCCCGCTATTTTGCGCGTCGCACTGTTTTGAGCAGTTCACACTCGTGCTATTTTGCGCGTCGCACTGTTTTGTGTAGTTTATCACTCGCGCTATTTTGCGGGTCGCACTGTTTTGTGCAGTTCACACTCGCGCTATTTTACGCGTCGCGCTGTTTTGCGCAGTTCGCCCTCGCGCTGTTTTGTATTGCTTTTCACTCGCGCTATTTTGCGCGTCGCACTGTTTTGCGCAGTTTACCACTCGTGCTATTTTGGGCGTCGCACTGTTTTGTGCAGTTTATCAATCCGCTATTTTGCGCGTCACACTGTTTTGTGCAGTTCACACTCGTGCTATTTTGCGCGTCGCACTGTTTTGTGCAGTTTATCACTCGCGCTATTTTGCGCGTCGCACAGTTTTCTGCAGTATATCACTCGCCCTATTTTGCGCGTCGGACTATTTTCTACAGTATATCACTCGCGCTATTTTGCGCGTCGCACTGTTTCGTGCAGTTTATCCCTCGCGGTAATTTGTGCATCGCGCTGTTTTGTGCAGTTCACACTCGCGGTATTTTGCGCGTCGCGCTGTTTTGTGCAGTTCACACTCGCGCTATTTTGAGCGTCGGACTGTTTTGAGCGGGGCACTGTTTTGTGCAGTTTACCACTCGCGCTATTTTGGGTGTCGCACTGTTTCGTGCAGTTTATCACTCCCGCTATTTTGCGCGTCGCACTGTTTTGTGCAGTTCAGACTCGAGCTATTTTGCGCGTCGCACTGTTTTGTGCAGTTTATCACTCGCGCTATTTTGCGGGTCGCACTGTTTTGTGCAGTTCACACTCGCGCTATTTTGCGCGTCGCACTGTTTTCTGCAGTTTATCACTCCCGCTATTTTGGGCGTCGCACTGTTTTGTGCAGTTCACACTCGCGCTATTTTGCGCGTCGCACTGTTTTGTGCAGTTTATCACTCGCTCTATTTTGCGCGTCGCACTGTTTTGTGCAGTTTATCAATCCCGCTATTTTGCGCGTCGGACTGTTTTCTGCAGTTTATCACTTGCGCTATTTTGCGCGTCGCCCTGTTTTGTGCAGTTTATCACTCGCCCTATTTGGCGCGTCGCACTGTTTTCTGCAGTATATCACTCGCGCTATTTTGCGTGTCGTACTATTTTCTGCAGAATATCACTGGCGCTATTTTGCGCGTCGCACTGTTTTGTGCAGTTTATCACTCGCGCTATTTGGGCGTCGCACTGTTTTGTGCAGTTCACACTTGCGCTATTTTGCGCGTCGCACTGTTTTCTGCAGTTCACACTCGCGCTATTTTGCGCGTCGCACTATTTTCTGCTGTTTATCACTCGCGCTATTTTGCGGGTCCCACTGTTTTGTGCAGTTCACACTTGCGCCATTTTGCGCGTCGCGCTGTTTTGTGCAGTTCACACTCGCGCTGTTTTGCACGTTGAACTGTTTTGTATTGTTTATCACTCGCGTTATTCTGCGCGTCGCACTGTTTTGTGCAGTTTACCACTCGCGCTATTTTGGGCGTCGCACTGTTTTGTGCAGTTTATCACTCGCGCTATTTTGCGCGTCGCACTGTTTTGTGCAGTTCACACTCGCGCTATTTTGCGCGTCGCACTGTTTTCTGCAGTTCACACTCGCGCTATTTTGCGCGTCGCACTGTTTTCTGCTGTTTATCACTCGCGCTATTTTGCGGGTCGTACTGTTTTGTGCAGTTCACACTTGCGCTATTTTGCGCGTCGCGCTGTTTTGTGCAGTTCACACTCGCGCTGTTTTGCACGTTGGACTGTTTTGTATTGTTTATCACTCGCGTTATTCTGCGCGTCGCACTGTTTTGTGCAGTTTACCACTCGCGCTATTTTGGGCGTCGCACTGTTTTGTGCAGTTTATCACTCCCGCTATTTTGCGCGTCGCACTGTTTTGTGCAGTTCACACTCGCGCTATTTTGCGCGTCGCACTGTTTTGTGCAGTTTATCACTCGCGCTATTTTGCGCGTCGCACTGTTTTGTACATTTCACACTCTCGCTATTTTGCGCGTCGGACTCTCTTGTGTTGTTTATCACTCACGCTATTTTGCGCGTCGCACTGTTTGGTGCAGTTTATCACTCGCGCTATTTTGCGGGTCGCACTATTTTGTGCAGTTCACACTCGCGCTATTTTGCGCGTCGCCCTGTTGTGTGCAGTTAGCACTCGCGCTGTTTTGTGCGTCGGACTTTCTTGTATTGTTTATCAATGGCGCTATTTTGTGCGTCGCACTGTTTTGTGCAGTGTACCACTCGCGCTATTTTGCGCATCGCACTATTTTGTGCAGTTTATCACTCCCGCTATTTTGCGCGTCGCACTGTTTTGTGCAGTTTATCACTCCCGCTATTTTGCGCGTCGCACTGTTTTGTGCAGTTCACACTCGCGCTATTTTGCGCGTCCCACTGTTTTGTGCAGTTTATCACTCGCGCCATTTTACGCGTCGCACTGTTTTGTGCAGTTTTTCACTCCCGCTATTTTGCGCGTCGCACTGGTTTGTGCAGTTTATCACTCGCGCTATTTTGCGCCTCGCACTGCTTTGTGCAGTTTGTCACTCCCGCTATTTTGCGCGTCGCACTGTTTTGAGCAGTTCACACTCGTGCTATTTTGCGCGTCGCACTGTTTTGTGTAGTTTATCACTCACGCTATTTTGCGGGTCGCGCTGTTTTGCGCAGTTCGCCCTCGCGCTGTTTTGTATTGCTTTTCACTCGCGCTATTTTGCGCGTCGCACTGTTTTGCGCAGTTTACCACTCGTGCTATTTTGGGCGTCGCACTGTTTTGTGCAGTTTATCAATCCGCTATTTTGCGCGTCGCACTGTTTTGTGCAGTTCACACTCGCGCTATTTTGCGCGTCGCACTGTTTTGTGCAGTTTATCACTCGCGCTATTTTGCGCGTCGCACAGTTTTCTGCAGTATATCACTCGCCCTATTTTGCGCGTCGGACTATTTTCTACAGTATATCACTCGCGCTATTTTGCGCGTCGCACTGTTTCGTGCAGTTTATCCCTCGCGGTAATTTGTGCATCGCGCTGTTTTGTGCAGTTCACACTCGCGGTATTTTGCGCGTCGCGCTGTTTTGTGCAGTTCACACTCGCGCTATTTTGAGCGTCGGACTGTTTTGAGCGGGGCACTGTTTTGTGCAGTTTACCACTCGCGCTATTTTGGGTGTCGCACTGTTTCGTGCAGTTTATCACTCCCGCTATTTTGCGCGTCGCACTGTTTTGTGCAGTTCAGACTCGAGCTATTTTGCGCGTCGCACTGTTTTGTGCAGTTTATCACTCGCGCTATTTTGCGGGTCGCAATGTTTTGTGCAGTTCACACTCGCGCTATTTTGCGCGTCGCACTGTTTTCTGCAGTTTATCACTCCCGCTATTTTGGGCGTCGCACTGTTTTGTGCAGTTCACACTCGCGCTATTTTGCGCGTCGCACTGTTTTGTGCAGCTTATCACTCGCTCTATTTTGCGCGTCGCACTGTTTTGTGCAGTTTATCACTCGCGCTATTTTGCGCGTCGCACTGTTTTGTACAGTTCACACTCTCGCAATTTTGCGCGTCGGACTGTTTTGTGTTGTTTATCACTCACGCTATTTTGCGCGTCGCACTGTTTTGTGCAGTTTATCACTCGCACTATTTTGCGCGTCCCACTGTTTTGTGCAGTTTATCACTCGTGCCATTTTGCGCGTCGCATTGTTTTCTGCTGTATATCACTCGTGCTATTTTGCACGTCGTACTATTTTCTACAGTATATCACTGGCGCAATTTTGCGCGTCGCACTGGTTTGTGCAGTTTATCACTCGCGCTATTTTGCGCGTCGCACTGTTTTGTGTAGTTTATCACTCCCGCTATTTTGCGCGTCGCACTGTTTTGTGCAGTTTATCACTCGCGCTATTTTGCGCGTCGCACTGTTTTGTGCAGTTCACACTCGCGCTATTTTGCGCGTCGCACTGTTTTGTGCAGTTTATCAATCCCGCTATTTTGCGCGTCGCACTGTTTTCTGCAGTTTATCACTTGCGCTGTTTTGCGCGTCGCCCTGTTTTGTGCAGTTCATCACTCGCCCTATTTTGCGCGTCGCACTGTTTTCTGCAGTATATCACTCGCGCTATTTTGCGCGTCGTACTATTTTCTGCAGAATATCACTGGCGCTATTTTGCGCGTGGCACTGTTTTGTGCAGTTTATCACTCGCGCTATTTGCGCGTCGCACTGTTTTGTGCAGTTCACACTCGCGCTATTTTGCGCGTCGCACTGTTATCTGCCGTTTATCACTCGCGCTATTTTGCGGGTCGCACTGTTTTCTGCAGTTCACACTCGCGCTATTTTGCGCGTCGCACTGTTATCTGCTGTTTATCACTCGCGCTATTCTGCGCGTCGCACTGTTTTGTGCAGTTTACCACTCGCGCTATTTTGGGCGTCGCACTGTTTTGTGCAGTTTATCACTCCCGCTATTTTGCGCGTCGCACAGTTTTGTGCAGTTTATCACTCGCGCTATTTTCCGCGTCGCAATGTTTTGTACTGTTCACACTCTCGCTATTTTGCGCGTCGGACTGTTTTGTGCTGTTTATCACTCACGCTATTTTGCGCGTCGCACTGTTTGGTGCAGTTTATCACTCGCGCTATTTTGCGGGTCGCACTATTTTGTGCAGTTCACACTCGCGCTATTTTGCGCGTCGCGCTGTTTTGTGCAGTTAGCACTCGCGCTGTTTTGTGCGTCGGACTTTCTTGTATTGTTTATCACTCGCGCTATTTTGTGCGTCGCACTGTTTTGTGCAGTTTACCACTCGCGCTATTTTGGGCGTCGCACTGTTTTGTGCAGTTTATCACTCCCGCTATTTTGCGCGTCCCACTGTTTTGTGCAGTTTATCACTCGCGCTATTTTGCGCGTCGCACGGTTTTGTGCAGTTTATCACTCCCGCTGTTTTGCGCGTCGCACTGGGTTGTGCAGTTTATCACTTGCGCTATTTTGCGCGTCGCACTGCTTTGTGCAGTTCACACTCGCGCTATTTTACGCGTCGCGCTATTTTGTGCAGTTCGCACTCGCGGTATTTTGTATTGTTTATTACTCGCGCTATTTTGCGTCGCACTATTTTGTGCAGTTTACCACTCGCGCTATTTTGGACGTCGCACTGTTTTGTGCAGTTTATCACTCCCGCTATTTTACGCGTCGCACTGTTTTGTGCAGTTCACAGTTGCGCTATTTTGCGTGTCGCACTGTTTTGTGCAGTTTATAACTCGCGCTATTTTGCGCGTCGCACTGTTTTGTGCAGTTCACACTCGCGCTATTTTGCGCGTCGCACTGTTTTGTGCAGTTTATCAATGCCGCTATTTTGCGCGTCACACTGTTTTCTGCAGTTTATCACTCGCGCTATTTTGCTCGTCGCACTATTTTGTGCAGTTTATCACTCGCGCTATTTTGCGCGTCGCACTGTTTTGTGCAGTTTATCACTCGCGCTATTTTGCGCGTCGCACTGTTTTGTGCAGTTTATCACTCGCGCTATTTTGCGGGTCGCACTGTTTTGTGCAGTTCACACTCGCGCTATTTTGCGCGTCGCACTGTTTTCTGCAGTTTATCACTCCCGCTATTTTGGGCGTCGCACTGTTTTGTGCAGTTCACACTCGCGCTATTTTGCGCGTCGCACTGTTTTGTGCAGTTTATCACTCGCGCTATTTTGCGCGTCGCACTGTTTTGTGCAGTTTATCACTCGCGCTATTTTGCGCGTCGCACTGTTTTGTCCAGTTCACACTCTCGCAATTTTGCGCGTCGGACTGTTTTGTGTTGTTTATCACTCACGCAATTTTGCGCGTCGCACTGTTTTGGGCAGTTTATCACTCGCGCTATTTTGCGCGTCCCACTGTTTTGCGCAGTTTATCACTCGTGCTATTTGCGCGTCGCATTGTTTTCTGCTGTATATCACTCGCGCTATTTTGCACGTCGTACTATTTTCTGTAGTATATCACTGGCACAATTTTGCGCGTCGCACTGGTTTGTGCAGTTTATCACTCGCGCTATTTTGTGCGTCGCACTGTTTTGTGTAGTTTATCACTCCCGCTATTTTGCGCGTCGCACTGTTTTGTACAGTTTATCACTCGCGCTATTTTGCGCGTCGCACTGTTTTGTGCAGTTCACACTCGCGCTATTTTGCGCGTCGCACTGTTTTGTGCAGTTTATCAATCCCGCTATTTTGCGCGTCACACTGTTTTCTGCAGTTTATCACTCGCGCTATTTTGCGCGTCGCACTGTTTTGTGTAGTTTATCACTCCCGCTAATTTGCGCGTCGCACTGTTTTGTGCAGTTTATCACTCGCACTATTTTGCGCGTCGCACTGTTTTGTGCGGTTCACACTCGCGCTATTTTGCGCGTCGCACTGTTTTGTGCAGTTTATCAATCCCGCTATTTTGCGCGTCGCACTGTTTTCTGCAGTTTATCACTTGCGCTATTTTGCGCGTCGCCCGGTTTTGTGCAGTTCATCACTCGCCCTATTTTGCACGTTGGACTGTTTTGTATTGTTTATCACTCGCGTTATTCTGCGCGTCGCACTGTTTTGTGCAGTTTCCCCCTCGCGCTATTTTGGGCGTCGCACTGTTTTGTGCAGTTTATCACTCCCGCTATTTTGCGCGTCGCACTGTTTTGTGCAGTTCACACTCGCGCTATTTTGCGCGTCGCACTGTTTTGTGCAGTTTATCACTCGCGCTATTTTGCGCGTCGCACTGTTTTGTACAGTTCACACTCTCGCTATTTTGCGCGTCGGACTCTCTTGTGTTGTTTATCACTCACGCTATTTTGCGCGTCGCACTGTTTGGTGCAGTTTATCACTCGCGCTATTTTGCGGGTCGCACTATTTTGTGCAGTTCACACTCGCGCTATTTTGCGCGTCGCGCTGTTTTGTGCAGTTAGCACTCGCGCTGTTTTGTGCGTCGGACTTTCTTGTATTGTTTATCACTCGCGCTATTTTGTGCGTCGCACTGTTTTGTGCAGTTTACCACTCGCGCTATTTTGGGCGTCGCACTGTTTTGTGCAGTTTATCACTCCCGCTATTTTGCGCGTCCCACTGTTTTGTGCAGTTTATCACTCGCGCTATTTTGCGCGTCGCACTGTTTTGTGCAGTTTATCACTCCCGCTGTTTTGCGCGTCGCACTGGGTTGTGCAGTTTATCACTCGCGCTATTTTGCGCGTCGCACTGCTTTGTGCAGTTCACAGTCGCGCTATTTTACGCGTCGCGCTATTTTGTGCAGTTCGCACTCGCCCTATTTTGTATTGTTTATTACTCGCGCTATTTTGCGTCGCACTATTTTGTGCAGTTTACCACTCGCGCTATTTTGGACGTCGCACTGTTTTGTGCAGTTTATCACTCCCCCTATTTTACGCGTCGCACTGTTTTGTGCAGTTCACACTCGCGCTATTTTGCGCGTCGCACTGTTTTGTGCAGTTTATCACTCGCGCTATTTTGCGCGTCGCACTGTTTTGTGCAGTTCACACTCGCGCTATTTTGCGCGTCGCACTGTTTTGTGCAGTTTATCAATGCCGCTATTTTGCGCGTCACACTGTTTTCTGCAGTTTATCACTCGCGCTATTTTGCTCGTCGCACTGTTTTGTGCAGTTTATCACTCGCGCTATTTTGCGCGTCGCACTGTTTTGTGCAGTTTATCACTCGCGCTATTTTCCGCGTCGCACTGTTTTGTGCAGTTTATCACTCGCACTATTTTGCGGGTCGCACTGTTTTGTGCAGTTCACACTCGCGCTATTTTGCGCGTCGCACTGTTTTCTGCAGTTTATCACTCCCGCTATTTTGGGCGTCGCACTGTTTTGTGCAGTTCACACTCGCGCTATTTTGCACGTCGCACTGTTTTGTGCAGTTTATCACTCGCGCTATTTTGCGCGTCGCACTGTTTTGTGCAGTTCACACTCGCGCTATTTTGCGCGTCGCACTGTTTTGTGCAGTTTATCAATGCCGCTATTTTGCGCGTCACACTGTTTTCTGCAGTTTATCACTCGCGCTATTTTGCTCGTCGCACTGTTTGGTGCAGTTTATCACTCGCGCTATTTTGCGCGTCGCACTGTTTTGTGCAGTTTATCACTCGCGCTATTTTGCGGGTCGCACTGTTTTGTGCAGTTCACACTCGCGCTATTTTGCGCGTCGCACTGTTTTCTGCAGTTTATCACTCCCGCTATTTTGGGCGTCGCACTGTTTTGTGCAGTTCACACTCGCGCTATTTTGCGCGTCGCACTGTTTTGTGCAGTTTATCACTCGCGCTATTTTGCGCGTCGCACTGTTTTGTACAGTTCACACTCTCGTAATTTTGCGCGTCGGACTGTTTTGTGTTGTTTATCACTCACGCAATTTTGCGCGTCGCACTGTTTTGTGCAGTTTATCACTCGCGCTATTTTGCGCGTCCCACTGTTTTGTGCAGTTTATCACTCGCGCTATTTTGCGCGTCGCATTGTTTTCTGCTGTATATCACTCGCGCTATTTTGCACGTCGTACTATTTTCTACAGTATATCACTGGCGCAATTTTGCGCGTCGCACTGGTTTGTGCAGTTTATCACTCGCGCTATTTTGCGCGTCGCACTGTTTTGTGTAGTTTATCACTCCCGCTAATTTGCGCGTCGCACTGTTTTGTGCAGTTTATCACTCGCGCTATTTTGCGCGTCGCACTATTTTGTGCAGTTCACACTCGCGCTATTTTGCGCGTCGCACTGTTTTGTGCAGTTTATCAATCCCGCTATTTTGCGCGTCGCACTGTTTTCTGCAGTTTATCACTTGCGCTATTTTGCGCGTCGCCCTGTTTTGTGCAGTTCATCACTCGCCCTATTTTGCACGTTGGACTGTTTTGTATTGTTTATCACTCGCGTTATTCTGCGCGTCGCACTGTTTTGTGCAGTTTACCACTCGCGCTATTTTGGGCGTCGCACTGTTTTGTGCAGTTTATCACTCCCGCTATTTTGCGCGTCACACTGTTTTGTGCAGTTCACACTCGCGCTATTTTGCGCGTCGCACTGTTTTGTGCAGTTTATCACTCGCGCTATTTTGCGCGTCGCACTGTTTTGTACAGTTCACACTCTCGCTATTTTGCGCGTCGGACTCTCTTGTGTTGTTTATCACTCACGCTATTTTGCGCGTCGCACTGTTTGGTGCAGTTTATCACTGGCGCTATTTTGCGGGTCGCACTATTTTGTGCAGTTCACACTCGCGCTATTTTGCGCGTCGCGCTGTTTTGTGCAGTTAGCACTCGCGCTGTTTTGTGCGTCGGACTTTCTTGTATTGTTTATCACTCGCGCTATTTTGTGCGTCGCACTGTTTTGTGCAGTTTACCACTCGCGCTATTTTGGGCGTCGCACTGTTTTGTGCAGTTTATCACTCCCGCTATTTTGCGCGTCCCACTGTTTTGTGCAGTTTATCACTCGCGCTATTTTGCGCGTCGCACTGTTTTGTGCAGTTTATCACTCCCGCTGTTTTGCGCGTCGCACTGGGTTGTGCAGTTTATCACTCGCGCTATTTTGCGCGTCGCACTGCTTTGTGCAGTTCACACTCGCGCTATTTTACGCGTCGCGCTATTTTGTGCAGTTCGCACTCGCCCTATTTTGTATTGTTTATTACTCGCGCTATTTTGCGTCGCACTATTTTGTGCAGTTTACCACTCGCGCTATTTTGGACGTCGCACTGTTTTGTGCAGTTTATCACTCCCGCTATTTTACGCGTCGCACTGTTTTGTGCAGTTCACACTCGCGCTATTTTGCGCGTCGCACTGTTTTGTGCAGTTTATCACTCGCGCTATTTTGCGCGTCGCACTGTTTTGTGCAGTTCACACTCGCGCTATTTTGCGCGTCGCACTGTTTTGTGCAGTTTATCAATGCCGCTATTTTGCGCGTCACACTGTTTTCTGCAGTTTATCACTCGCGCTATTTTGCTCGTCGCACTGTTTTGTGCAGTTTATCACTCGCGCTATTTTGCGCGTCGCACTGTTTTGTGCAGTTTATCACTCGCGCTATTTTCCGCGTCGCACTGTTTTGTGCAGTTCACACTCGCGCTATTTTGCGCGTCGCACTGTTTTCTGCAGTTTATCACTCCCGCTATTTTGGGCGTCGCACTGTTTTGTGCAGTTCACACTCGCGCTATTTTGCACGTCGCACTGTTTTGTGCAGTTTATCACTCGCGCTATTTTGCGCGTCGCACTGTTTTGTGCAGTTCACACTCGCGCTATTTTGCGCGTCGCACTGTTTTGTGCAGTTTATCAATGCCGCTATTTTGCGCGTCACACTGTTTTCTGCAGTTTATCACTCGCGCTATTTTGCTCGTCGCACTGTTTTGTGCAGTTTATCACTCGCGCTATTTTGCGCGTCGCACTGTTTTGTGCAGTTTATCACTCGCGCTATTTTGCGGGTCGCACTGTTTTGTGCAGTTCACACTCGCGCTATTTTGCGCGTCGCACTGTTTTCTGCAGTTTATCACTCCCGCTATTTTGGGCGTCGCACTGTTTTGTGCAGTTCACACTCGCGCTATTTTGCGCGTCGCACTGTTTTGTGCAGTTTATCACTCGCGCTATTTTGCGCGTCGCACTGTTTTGTGCAGTTTATCACTCGCGCTATTCTGCGCGTCGCACTGTTTTGTACAGTTCACACTCTCGTAATTTTGCGCGTCGGACTGTTTTGTGTTGTTTATCACTCACGCAATTTTGCGCGTCGCACTGTTTTGTGCAGTTTATCACTCGCGCTATTTTGCGCGTCCCACTGTTTTGTGCAGTTTATCACTCGCGCTATTTTGCGCGTCGCATTGTTTTCTGCTGTATATCACTCGCGCTATTTTGCACGTCGTACTATTTTCTACAGTATATCACTGGCGCAATTTTGCGCGTCGCACTGGTTTGTGCAGTTTATCACTCGCGCTATTTTGCGCGTCGCACTGTTTTGTGTAGTTTATCACTCCCGCTAATTTGCCCGTCGCACTGTTTTGTGCAGTTTATCACTCGCGCTATTTTGCGCGTCGCACTGTTTTGTGCAGTTCACACTCGCGCTATTTTGCGCGTCGCACTGTTTTGTGCAGTTTATCAATCCCGCTATTTTGCGCGTCGCACTGTTTTCTGCAGTTTATCACTTGCGCTATTTTGCGCGTCGCCCTGTTTTGTGCAGTTCATCACTCGCCCTATTTTGCACGTTGGACTGTTTTGTATTGTTTATCACTCGCGTTATTCTGCGCGTCGCACTGTTTTGTGCAGTTTACCACTCGCGCTATTTTGGGCGTCGCACTGTTTTGTGCAGTTTATCACTCCCGCTATTTTGCGCGTCGCACTGTTTTGTGCAGTTCACAGTCGCGCTATTTTGCGCGTCGCACTGTTTTGTGCAGTTTATCACTCGCGCTATTTTGCGCGTCGCACTGTTTTGTACAGTTCACACTCTCGCTATTTTGCGCGTCGGACTCTCTTGTGTTGTTTATCACCGACGCTATTTTGCGCGTCGCACTGTTTGGTGCAGTTTATCACTCGCGCTATTTTGCGGGTCGCACTATTTTGTGCAGTTCACACTCGCGCTATTTTGCGCGTCGCGCTGTTTTGTGCAGTTAGCACTCGCGCTGTTTTGTGCGTCGGACTTTCTTGTATTGTTTATCACTCGCGCTATTTTGTGCGTCGCACTGTTTTGTGCAGTTTACCACTCGCGCTATTTTGGGCGTCGCACTGTTTTGTGCAGTTTATCACTCCCGCTATTTTGCGCGTCCCACTGTTTTGTGCAGTTTATCACTCGCGCTATTTTGCGCGTCGCACTGTTTTGTGCAGTTTATCACTCCCGCTGTTTTGCGCGTCGCACTGGGTTGTGCAGTTTATCACTCGCGCTATTTTGCGCGTCGCACTGCTTTGTGCAGTTCACACTCGCGCTATTTTACGCGTCGCGCTATTTTGTGCAGTTCGCACTCGCCCTATTTTGTATTGTTTATTACTCGCGCTATTTTGCGTCGCACTATTTTGTGCAGTTTACCACTCGCGCTATTTTGGACGTCGCACTGTTTTGTGCAGTTTATCACTCCCGCTATTTTACGCGTCGCACTGTTTTGTGCAGTTCACACTCGCGCTATTTTGCGCGTCGCACTGTTTTGTGCAGTTTATCACTCGCGCTGTTTTGCGCGTCGCACTGTTTTGTGCAGTTCACACTCGCGCTATTTTGCGCGTCGCACTGTTTTGTGCAGTTTATCAATGCCGCTATTTTGCGCGTCACACTGTTTTCTGCAGTTTATCACTCGCGCTATTTTGCTCGTCGCACTGTTTTGTGCAGTTTATCACTCGCGCTATTTTGCGCGTCGCACTGTTTTGTGCAGTTTATCACTCGCGCTATTTTCCGCGTCGCACTGTTTTGTGCAGTTTATCACTCGCACTATTTTGCGGGTCGCACTGTTTTGTGCAGTTCACACTCGCGCTATTTTGCGCGTCGCACTGTTTTCTGCAGTTTATCACTCCCGCTATTTTGGGCGTCGCACTGTTTTGTGCAGTTCACACTCGCGCTATTTTGCGCGTCGCACTGTTTTGTGCAGTTTATCACTCGCGCTATTTTGCGCGTCGCACTGTTTTGTGCAGTTCACACTCGCGCTATTTTGCGCGTCGCACTGTTTTGTGCAGTTTATCAATGCCGCTATTTTGCGCGTCACACTGTTTTCTGCAGTTTATCACTCGCGCTATTTTGCGCGTCGCACTGTTTTGTGCAGTTTATCACTCGCGCTATTTTGCGCGTCGCACTGTTTTGTGCAGTTTATCACTCGCGCTATTTTGCGGGTCGCACTGTTTTGTGCAGTTCACACTCGCGCTATTTTGCGCGTCGCACTGTTTTCTGCAGTTTATCACTCCCGCTATTTTGGGCGTCGCACTGTTTTGTGCAGTTCACACTCGCGCTATTTTGCGCGTCGCACTGTTTTGTGCAGTTTATCACTCGCGCTATTTTGCGCGTCGCACTGTTTTGTGCAGTTTATCACTCGCGCTATTTTGCGCGTCGCACTGTTTTGTACAGTTCACACTCTCGTAATTTTGCGCGTCGGACTGTTTTGTGTTGTTTATCACTCACGCAATTTTGCGCGTCGCACTGTTTTGTGCAGTTTATCACTCGCGCTATTTTGCGCGTCCCACTGTTTTGTGCAGTTTATCACTCGCGCTATTTTGCGCGTCGCATTGTTTTCTGCTGTATATCACTCGCGCTATTTTGCACGTCGTACTATTTTCTACAGTATATCACTGGCGCAATTTTGCGCGTCGCACTGGTTTGTGCAGTTTATCACTCGCGCTATTTTGCGCGTCGCACTGTTTTGTGTAGTTTATCACTCCCGCTAATTTGCCCGTCGCACTGTTTTGTGCAGTTTATCACTCGCGCTATTTTGCGCGTCGCACTGTTTTGTGCAGTTCACACTCGCGCTATTTTGCGCGTCGCACTGTTTTGTGCAGTTTATCAATCCCGCTATTTTGCGCGTCGCACTGTTTTCTGCAGTTTATCACTTGCGCTATTTTGCGCGTCGCCCTGTTTTGTGCAGTTCATCACTCGCCCTATTTTGCACGTTGGACTGTTTTGTATTGTTTATCACTCGCGTTATTCTGCGCGTCGCACTGTTTTGTGCAGTTTACCACTCGCGCTATTTTGGGCGTCGCACTGTTTTGTGCAGTTTATCACTCCCGCTATTTTGCGCGTCGCACTGTTTTGTGCAGTTCACAGTCGCGCTATTTTGCGCGTCGCACTGTTTTGTGCAGTTTATCACTCGCGCTATTTTGCGCGTCGCACTGTTTGGTACAGTTCACACTCTCGCTATTTTGCGCGTCGGACTCTCTTGTGTTGTTTATCACCCACGCTATTTTGCGCGTCGCACTGTTTGGTGCAGTTTATCACTCGCGCTATTTTGCGGGTCGCACTATTTTGTGCAGTTCACACTCGCGCTATTTTGCGCGTCGCGCTGTTTTGTGCACTTAGCACTCGCGCTGTTTTGTGCGTCGGACTTTCTTGTATTGTTTATCACTCGCGCTATTTTGTGCGTCGCACTGTTTTGTGCAGTTTACCACTCGCGCTATTTTGGGCGTCGCACTGTTTTGTGCAGTTTATCACTCCCGCTATTTTGCGCGTCCCACTGTTTTGTGCAGTTTATCACTCGCGCTATTTTGCGCGTCGCACTGTTTTGTGCAGTTTATCACTCCCGCTGTTTTGCGCGTCGCACTGGGTTGTGCAGTTTATCACTCGCGCTATTTTGCGCGTCGCACTGCTTTGTGCAGTTCACACTCGCGCTATTTTACGCGTCGCGCTATTTTGTGCAGTTCGCACTCGCCCTATTTTGTATTGTTTATTACTCGCGCTATTTTGCGTCGCACTATTTTGTGCAGTTTACCACTCGCGCTATTTTGGACGTCGCACTGTTTTGTGCAGTTTATCACTCCCGCTATTTTACGCGTCGCACTGTTTTGTGCAGTTCACACTCGCGCTATTTTGCGCGTCGCACTGTTTTGTGCAGTTTATCACTCGCGCTATTTTGCGCGTCGCACTGTTTTGTGCAGTTCACACTCGCGCTATTTTGCGCGTCGCACTGTTTTGTGCAGTTTATCAATGCCGCTATTTTGCGCGTCACACTGTTTTCTGCAGTTTATCACTCGCGCTATTTTGCTCGTCGCACTGTTTTGTGCAGTTTATCACTCGCGCTATTTTGCGCGTCGCACTGTTTTGTGCAGTTTATCACTCGCGCTATTTTCCGCGTCGCACTGTTTTGTGCAGTTTATCACTCGCACTATTTTGCGGGTCGCACTGTTTTGTGCAGTTCACACTCGCGCTATTTTGCGCGTCGCACTGTTTTCTGCAGTTTATCACTCCCGCTATTTTGGGCGTCGCACTGTTTTGTGCAGTTCACACTCGCGCTATTTTGCGCGTCGCACTGTTTTGTGCAGTTTATCACTCGCGCTATTTTGCGCGTCGCACTGTTTTGTGCAGTTCACACTCGCGCTATTTTGCGCGTCGCACTGTTTTGTGCAGTTTATCAATGCCGCTATTTTGCGCGTCACACTGTTTTCTGCAGTTTATCACTCGCGCTATTTTGCTCGTCGCACTGTTTTGTGCAGTTTATCACTCGCGCTATTTTGCGCGTCGCACTGTTTTGTGCAGTTTATCACTCGCGCTATTTTGCGGGTCGCACTGTTTTGTGCAGTTCACACTCGCGCTATTTTGCGCGTCGCACTGTTTTCTGCAGTTTATCACTCCCGCTATTTTGGGCGTCGCACTGTTTTGTGCAGTTCACACTCGCGCTATTTTGCGCGTCGCACTGTTTTGTGCAGTTTATCACTCGCGCTATTTTGCGCGTCGCACTGTTTTGTGCAGTTTATCACTCGCGCTATTTTGCGCGTCGCACTGTTTTGTACAGTTCACACTCTCGTAATTTTGCGCGTCGGACTGTTTTGTGTTGTTTATCACTCACGCAATTTTGCGCGTCGCACTGTTTTGTGCAGTTTATCACTCGCGCTATTTTGCGCGTCCCACTGTTTTGTGCAGTTTATCACTCGCGCTATTTTGCGCGTCGCATTGTTTTCTGCTGTATATCACTCGCGCTATTTTGCACGTCGTACTATTTTCTACAGTATATCACTGGCGCAATTTTGCGCGTCGCACTGGTTTGTGCAGTTTATCACTCGCGCTATTTTGCGCGTCGCACTGTTTTGTGTAGTTTATCACTCCCGCTAATTTGCCAGTCGCACTGTTTTGTGCAGTTTATCACTCGCGCTATTTTGCGCGTCGCACTGTTTTGTGCAGTTCACACTCGCGCTATTTTGCGCGTCGCACTGTTTTGTGCAGTTTATCAATCCCGCTATTTTGCGCGTCGCACTGTTTTCTGCAGTTTATCACTTGCGCTATTTTGCGCGTCGCCCTGTTTTGTGCAGTTCATCACTCGCCCTATTTTGCACGTTGGACTGTTTTGTATTGTTTATCACTCGCGTTATTCTGCGCGTCGCACTGTTTTGTGCAGTTTACCACTCGCGCTATTTTGGGCGTCGCACTGTTTTGTGCAGTTTATCACTCCCGCTATTTTGCGCGTCGCACTGTTTTGTGCAGTTCACAGTCGCGCTATTTTGCGCGTCGCACTGTTTTGTGCAGTTTATCACTCGCGCTATTTTGCGCGTCGCACTGTTTTGTACAGTTCACACTCTCGCTATTTTGCGCGTCGGACTCTCTTGTGTTGTTTATCACCCACGCTATTTTGCGCGTCGCACTGTTTGGTGCAGTTTATCACTCGCGCTATTTTGCGGGTCGCACTATTTTGTGCAGTTCACACTCGCGCTATTTTGCGCGTCGCGCTGTTTTGTGCACTTAGCACTCGCGCTGTTTTGTGCGTCGGACTTTCTTGTATTGTTTATCACTCGCGCTATTTTGTGCGTCGCACTGTTTTGTGCAGTTTACCACTCGCGCTATTTTGGGCGTCGCACTGTTTTGTGCAGTTTATCACTCCCGCTATTTTGCGCGTCCCACTGTTTTGTGCAGTTTATCACTCGCGCTATTTTGCGCGTCGCACTGTTTTGTGCAGTTTATCACTCCCGCTGTTTTGCGCGTCGCACTGGGTTGTGCAGTTTATCACTCGCGCTATTTTGCGCGTCGCACTGCTTTGTGCAGTTCACACTCGCGCTATTTTACGCGTCGCGCTATTTTGTGCAGTTCGCACTCGCCCTATTTTGTATTGTTTATTACTCGCGCTATTTTGCGTCGCACTATTTTGTGCAGTTTACCACTCGCGCTATTTTGGACGTCGCACTGTTTTGTGCAGTTTATCACTCCCGCTATTTTACGCGTCGCACTGTTTTGTGCAGTTCACACTCGCGCTATTTTGCGCGTCGCACTGTTTTGTGCAGTTTATCACTCGCGCTATTTTGCGCGTCGCACTGTTTTGTGCAGTTCACACTCGCGCTATTTTGCGCGTCGCACTGTTTTGTGCAGTTTATCAATGCCGCTATTTTGCGCGTCACACTGTTTTCTGCAGTTTATCACTCGCGCTATTTTGCTCGTCGCACTGTTTTGTGCAGTTTATCACTCGCGCTATTTTGCGCGTCGCACTGTTTTGTGCAGTTTATCACTCGCGCTATTTTGCGCGTCGCACTGTTTTGTGCAGTTTATCACTTGCGCTATTTTGCGGGTCGCACTGTTTTGTGCAGTTCACACTCGCGCTATTTTGCGCGTCGCACTGTTTTCTGCAGTTTATCACTCCCGCTATTTTGGGCGTCGCACTGTTTTGTGCAGTTCACACTCGCGCTATTTTGCGCGTCGCACTGTTTTGTGCAGTTTATCACTCGCGCTATTTTGCGCGTCGCAATGTTTTGTGCAGTTCACACTCGCGCTATTTTGCGCGTCGCACTGTTTTGTGCAGTTTATCAATGCCGCTATTTTGCGCGTCACACTGTTTTCTGCAGTTTATCACTCGCGCTATTTTGCTCGTCGCACTGTTTTGTGCAGTTTATCACTCGCGCGATTTTGCGCGTCGCACTGTTTTGTGCAGTTTATCACTCGCGCTATTTTGCGGGTCGCACTGTTTTGTGCAGTTCACACTCGCGCTATTTTGCGCGTCGCACTGTTTTCTGCAGTTTATCACTCCCACTGTTTTGCGCGTCGCACTGGGTTGTGCAGTTTATCACTCGCGCTATTTTGCGCGTCGCACTGCTTTGTGCAGTTCACACTCGCGCTATTTTACGCGTCGCGCTATTTTGTGCAGTTCGCACTCGCCCTATTTTGTATTGTTTATTACTCGCGCTATTTTGCGTCGCACTATTTTGTGCAGTTTACCACTCGCGCTATTTTGGACGTCGCACTGTTTTGTGCAGTTTATCACTCCCGCTATTTTACGCGTCGCACTGTTTTGTGCAGTTCACACTCGCGCTATTTTGCGCGTCGCACTGTTTTGTGCAGTTTATCACTCGCGCTATTTTGCGCGTCGCACTGTTTTGTGCAGTTCACACTCGCGCTATTTTGCGCGTCGCACTGTTTTGTACAGTTTATCAATGCCGCTATTTTGCGCGTCACACTGTTTTCTGCAGTTTATCACTCGCGCTATTTTGCTCGTCGCACTGTTTTGTGCAGTTTATCACTCGCGCTATTTTGCGCGTCGTACTGTTTTGTGCAGTTTATCACTCGCGCTATTTTGCGCGTCGCACTGTTTTGTGCAGTTTATCACTCGCGCTATTTTGCGGGTCGCACTGTTTTGTGCAGTTCACACTCGCGCTATTTTGCGCGTCGCACTGTTTTCTGCAGTTTATCACTCCCGCTATTTTGGGCGTCGCACTGTTTTGTGCAGTTCACACTCGCGCTATTTTGCGCGTCGCACTGTTTTGTGCAGTTTATCACTCGCGCTATTTTGCGCGTCGCACTGTTTTGTGCAGTTCACACTCGCGCTATTTTGCGCGTCGCACTGTTTTGTGCAGTTTATCAATGCCGCTATTTTGCGCGTCACACTGTTTTCTGCAGTTTATCACTCGCGCTATTTTGCTCGTCGCACTGTTTTGTGCAGTTTATCACTCGCGCTATTTTGCGCGTCGCACTGTTTTGTGCAGTTTATCACTCGCGCTATTTTGCGGGTCGCACTGTTTTGTGCAGTTCACACTCGCGCTATTTTGCGCGTCGCACTGTTTTCTGCAGTTTATCACTCCCACTGTTTTGCGCGTCGCACTGGGTTGTGCAGTTTATCACTCGCGCTATTTTGCGCGTCGCACTGCTTTGTGCAGTTCACACTCGCGCTATTTTACGCGTCGCGCTATTTTGTGCAGTTCGCACTCGCCCTATTTTGTATTGTTTATTACTCGCGCTATTTTGCGTCGCACTATTTTGTGCAGTTTACCACTCGCGCTATTTTGGACGTCGCACTGTTTTGTGCAGTTTATCACTCCCGCTATTTTACGCGTCGCACTGTTTTGTGCAGTTCACACTCGCGCTATTTTGCGCGTCGCACTGTTTTGTGCAGTTTATCACTCGCGCTATTTTGCGCGTCGCACTGTTTTGTGCAGTTCACACTCGCGCTATTTTGCGCGTCGCACTGTTTTGTGCAGTTTATCAATGCCGCTATTTTGCGCGTCACACTGTTTTCTGCAGTTTATCACTCGCGCTATTTTGCTCGTCGCACTGTTTTGTGCAGTTTATCACTCGCGCTATTTTGCGCGTCGCACTGTTTTGTGCAGTTTATCACTCGCGCTATTTTGCGCGTCGCACTGTTTTGTGCAGTTTATCACTCGCGCTATTTTGCGGGTCGCACTGTTTTGTGCAGTTCACACTCGCGCTATTTTGCGCGTCGCACTGTTTTCTGCAGTTTATCACTCCCGCTATTTTGGGCGTCGCACTGTTTTGTGCAGTTCACACTCGCGCTATTTTGCGCGTCGCACTGTTTTGTGCAGTTTATCACTCGCGCTATTTTGCGCGTCGCACTGTTTTGTGCAGTTCACACTCGCGCTATTTTGCGCGTCGCACTGTTTTGTGCAGTTTATCAATGCCGCTATTTTGCGCGTCACACTGTTTTCTGCAGTTTATCACTCGCGCTATTTTGCTCGTCGCACTGTTTTGTGCAGTTCATCACTCGCGCTATTTTGCGCGTCGCACTGTTTTGTGCAGTTTATCACTCGCGCTATTTTGCGGGTCGCACTGTTTTGTGCAGTTCACACTCGCGCTATTTTGCGCGTCGCACTGTTTTCTGCAGTTTATCACTCCCACTGTTTTGCGCGTCGCACTGGGTTGTGCAGTTTATCACTCGCGCTATTTTGCGCGTCGCACTGCTTTGTGCAGTTCACACTCGCGCTATTTTACGCGTCGCGCTATTTTGTGCAGTTCGCACTCGCCCTATTTTGTATTGTTTATTACTCGCGCTATTTTGCGTCGCACTATTTTGTGCAGTTTACCACTCGCGCTATTTTGGACGTCGCACTGTTTTGTGCAGTTTATCACTCCCGCTATTTTACGCGTCGCACTGTTTTGTGCAGTTCACACTCGCGCTATTTTGCGCGTCGCACTGTTTTGTGCAGTTTATCACTCGCGCTATTTTGCGCGTCGCACTGTTTTGTGCAGTTCACACTCGCGCTATTTTGCGCGTCGCACTGTTTTGTGCAGTTTATCAATGCCGCTATTTTGCGCGTCACACTGTTTTCTGCAGTTTATCACTCGCGCTATTTTGCTCGTCGCACTGTTTTGTGCAGTTTATCACTCGCGCTATTTTGCGCGTCGTACTGTTTTGTGCAGTTTATCACTCGCGCTATTTTGCGCGTCGCACTGTTTTGTGCAGTTTATCACTCGCGCTATTTTGCGGGTCGCACTGTTTTGTGCAGTTCACACTCGCGCTATTTTGCGCGTCGCACTGTTTTCTGCAGTTTATCACTCCCGCTATTTTGGGCGTCGCACTGTTTTGTGCAGTTCACACTCGCGCTATTTTGCGCGTCGCACTGTTTTGTGCAGTTTATCACTCGCGCTATTTTGCGCGTCGGACTGTTTTGTGCAGTTCACACTCACGCTATTTTGCGCGTCGCACTGTTTTGTGCAGTTTATCAATGCCGCTATTTTGCGTGTCACACTGTTTTCTGCAGTTTATCACTCGCGCTATTTTGCTCGTCGCACTGTTTTGTGCAGTTTATCACTCGCGCTATTTTGCGCGTCGCACTGTTTTGTGCAGTTTATCACTCGCGCTATTTTGCGGGTCGCACTGTTTTGTGCAGTTCACACTCGCTCTATTTTGCGCGTCGCACTGTTTTCTGCAGTTTATCACTCCCGCTATTTTGGGCGTCGCACTGTTTTGTGCAGTTCACACTCGCGCTATTTTGCGCGTCGCACTGTTTTGTGCAGTTTATCACTCGCGCTATTTTGCGCGTCGCACTGTTTTGTACAGTTCACACTCTCGCAATTTTGCGCGTCGGACTGTTTTGTGTTGTTTATCACTCACGCAATTTTGCGCGTCGCACTGTTTTGTGCAGTTTATCACTCGCGCTATTTTGCGCGTCCCACTGTTTTGTGCAGTTTATCACTCGCGCTATTTTGCGCGTCGCATTGTTTTCTGCTGTATATCACTCGCGCTATTTTGCATGTCGTACTATTTTCTACAGTATATCACTGGCGCAATTTTGCGCGTCGCACTGGTTTGTGCAGTTTATCACTCGCGCTATTTTGTGCGTCGCACTGTTTTGTGTAGTTTATCACTCCCGCTAATTTGCGCGTCGCACTGTTTTGTGCAGTTTATCACTCGCACTATTTTCCGCGTCGCACTGTTTTGTGCAGTTCACACTCGCGCTATTTTGCGCGTCGCACTGTTTTGTGCAGTTTATCAATCCCGCTATTTTGCGCGTCGCACTGTTTTCTGCAGTTTATCACTCGCGCTATTTTGCGCGTCGCACTGTTTTGTGCAGTTCACACTCGCGCTATTTTGCGCGTCGCACTGTTTTGTGCAGTTTATCAATGCCGCTATTTTGCGCGTCACACTGTTTTCTGCAGTTTATCACTCGCGCTATTTTGCTCGTCGCACTGTTTTGTGCAGTTTATCAATGCCGCTATTTTGCGCGTCGCACTGTTTTGTGCAGTTCACACTCGCGCTATTTTGCGCGTCGCACTGTTTTGTGCAGTTTATCAATGCCGCTATTTTGCGCGTCACACTGTTTTCGGCAGTTTATCACTCGCGCTATTTTGCTGGTCGCACTGTTTTGTGCAGTTCACACTCGCGCTATTTTGCGCGTCGCACTGTTTTCTGCAGTTTATCACTCCCGCTATTTTGGGCGTCGCACTGTTTTGTGCAGTTTATCACTCGCGCTATTTTGCGCGTCGCACTGTTTTGTGCCGTTTATCACTCGCGCTATTTTGCGCGTCGCACTGTTTTGTACAGTTCACACTCTCGCAATTTTGCGCGTCGGACTGTTTTGTGTTGTTTATCACTCACGCAATTTTGTGCGTCGCACTGTTTTCTGCAGTTTATCACTCGCGCTATTTTGCGCGTCCCACTGTTTTGTGCAGTTTATCACTCGCGCTATTTTGCGCGTCGCATTGTTTTCTGCTGTATATCACTCGCGCTATTTTGCAAGTCGTACTATTTTCTACAGTATATCACTGGCGCAATTTTGCGCGTCGCACTGGTTTGTGCAGTTTATCACTCGCGCTATTTTGCGCGTCGCACTGTTTTGTGGAGTTTATCACTCCCGCTAATTTGCGCGTCGCACTGTTTTGTGCAGTTTATCACTCGCACTATTTTGCGCGTCGCACTGTTTTGTGCAGTTCACACTCGCGCTATTTTGCGCGTCGCACTGTTTTGTGCAGTTTATCAATCCCGCTATTTTGCGCGTCGCACTGTTTTCTGCAGTTCATCACTCGCCCTATTTTGCGCGTCGCACTATTTCTGCAGTATATCACTCGCGCTATTTTGCGCGTCGTACTATTTTCTGCAGAATATCACTGGCGCTATTTTGCACGTGGCACTGTTTTGTGCAGTTTATCACTCGCGCTATTTGCGCGTCGCACTGTTTTGTGCAGTTCACACTCGCGCTATTTTGCGCGTCGCACTGTTATCTGCCGTTTATCACTCGCGCTATTTTGCGGGTCGCACTGTTTTCTGCAGTTCACACTCGCGCTATTTTGCGCGTCGCACTGTTATCTGCTGTTTATCACTCGCGCTATTCTGCGCGTCGCACTGTTTTGTGCAGTTTACCACTCGCGCTATTTTGGGCGTCGCACTGTTTTGTGCAGTTTATCACTCCCGCTATTTTGCGCGTCGCACTGTTTTGTGCAGTTTATCACTCGCACTATTTTCCGCGTCGCAATGTTTTGTACGGTTCACACTCTCGCTATTTTGCGCGTCGGACTGTTTTGTGTTGTTTATCACTCACGCTATTTTGCGCGTCGCACTGTTTGGTGCAGTTTATCACTCGCGCAATTTTGCGGGTCGCACTATTTTGTGCAGTTCACACTCGCGCTATTTTGCGCGTCGCGCTGTTTTGTGCAGTTAGCACTCGCGCTGTTTTGTGCGTCGGACTTTCTTGTATTGTTTATCACTCACGCTATTTTGTGCGTCGCACTGTTTTGTGCAGTTTACCACTCGCGCTATTTTGGGCGTCGCACTGTTTTGTGCAGTTTATCACTCTCGCTATTTTGCGCGTCCCACTGTTTTGTGCAGTTTATCACTCGCGCTATTTTGCGCGTCGCACTGTTTTGTGCAGTTTATCACTCCCGCTGTTTTGCGCGTCGCACTGGGTTGTGCAGTTTATCACTCGCGCTATTTTGCGCGTCGCACTGCTTTGTGCAGTTCACACTCGCGCTATTTTACGCGTCGCGCTATTTTGTGCAGTTCGCACTCGCGCTATTTTGTATTGTTTATTACTCGCGCTATTTTGCGTCGCACTATTTTGTGCAGTTTACCACTCGCGCTATTTTGGACGTCGCACTGTTTTGTGCAGTTTATCACTCCCGCTATTTTACGCGTCGCACTGTTTTGTGCAGTTCACACTGGCGCTATTTTGCGCGTCGCACTGTTTTGTGCAGTTTATCACTCGCGCTATTTTGCGCGTTGCACTGTTTTGTGCAGTTCACACTCGCGCTATTTTGCGCGTCGCACTGTTTTGTGCAGTTTATCAATGCCGCTATTTTGCGCGTCACACTGTTTTCTGCAGTTTATCACTCGCGCTATTTTGCTGGTCGCACTGTTTGGTGCAGTTCACACTCGCTCTATTTTGCGCGTCGCACTGTTTTCTGCAGTTTATCACTCCCGCTATTTTGGGCGTCGCACTGTTTTGTGCAGTTCACACTCGCGCTATTTTGCGCGTCGCACTGTTTTGTGCAGTTTATCACTCGCGCTATTTTGCGCGTCGCACTGTTTTGTGCCGTTTATCACTCGCGCTATTTTGCGCGTCGCACTATTTTGTACAGTTCACACTCTCGCAATTTTGCGCGTCGGACTGTTTTGTGTTGTTTATCACTCACGCAATTTTGCGCGTCGCACTGTTTTCTGCAGTTTATCACTCGCGCTATTTTGCGCGTCCCACTGTTTTGTGCAGTTTATCACTCGCGCTATTTTGCGCGTCGCATTGTTTTCTGCTGTATATCACTCGCGCTATTTTGCAAGTCGTACTATTTTCTACAGTATATCACTGGCGCAATTTTGCGCGTCGCACTGGTTTGTGCAGTTTATCACTCGCGCTATTTTGCGCGTCGCACTGTTTTGTGGAGTTTATCACTCCCGCTATTTTGCGCGTCGCACTGTTTTGTGCAGTTTATCACTCGCGCTGTTTTGCGCGTCGCACTGTTTTGTGCAGTTCACACTCGCGCTATTTTGCGCGTCGTACTGTTTTGTGCAGTTTATCAATCCCGCTATTTTGCGCGTCGCACTGTTTTCTGCAGTTTATCACTTGCGCTATTTTGCGCGTCGCCCTGTTTTGTACAGTTCATCACTCGCCCTATTTTGCTCGTCGCACTGTTTTGTGCAGTTTATCACTCGCGCTATTTTGCGCGTCGCACTGTTTTGTGCAGTTTATCACTCGCGCTATTTTGCGCGTCGCACTGTTTTGTGCAGTTTATCACTCGCGCCATTTTGCGGGTCGCACTGTTTTGTGCAGTTCACACTCGCGCTATTTTGCGCGTCGCACTGTTTTCTGCAGTTTATCACTCCCGCTATTTTGGGCGTCGCACTGTTTTGTGCAGTTCACACTCGCGCTATTTTGCCCGTCGCACTGTTTTGTGCAGTTTATCACTCGCGCTATTTTGCGCGTCGCACTGTTTTGTGCAGTTCACACTCGCGCTATTTTGCGCGTCGCACTGTTTTGTGCAGTTTATCAATGCCGCTATTTTGCGCGTCACACTGTTTTCTGCAGTTTATTACTCGCGCTATTTTGCTCGTCGCACTGTTTTGTGCAGTTTATCACTCGCGCTATTTTGCGCGTCGCACTGTTTTGTGCAGTTTATCACTCGCGCTATTTTGCGGGTCGCACTGTTTTGTGCAGTTCACACTCGCGCTATTTTGCGCGTCGCACTGTTTTCTGCAGTTTATCACTCCCGCTATTTTGGGCGTCGCACTGTTTTGTGCAGTTCACACTCGCGCTATTTTGCGCGTCGCACTGTTTTCTGCAGTTTATCACTCGCGCTATTTTGCGCGTCGCACTGTTTTGTGCAGTTTATGACTCGCGCTATTTTGCGCGTCGCACTGTTTTGTACAGTTCACACTCTCGCAATTTTGCGCGTCGGACTGTTTTGTGTTGTTTATCACTCACGCAATTTTGCGCGTCGCACTGTTTTGTGCAGTTTATCACTCGCGCTATTTTGCGCGTCCCACTGTTTTGTGCAGTTTATCACTCGCGCTATTTTGCGCGTCGCATTGTTTTCTGCTGTATATCACTCGCGCAATTTTGCACGTCGTACTATTTTCTACAGTATATCACTGGCGCAATTTTGCGCGTCGCACTGGTTTGTGCAGTTTATCACTCGCGCTATTTTGCGCGTCGCACTGTTTTGTGTAGTTTATCACTCCCGCTAATTTTCACGTCGCACTGTTTTGTGCAGTTTATCACTCGCACTATTTTGCGCGTCGCACTGTTTTGTGCAGTTCACACTCGCGCTATTTTGCGCGTCGCACTGTTTTGTGCAGTTTATCAATCCCGCTATTTTGCGCGTCGCACTGTTTTCTGCAGTTTATCACTTGCGCTATTTTGCGCGTCGCCCTGTTTTGTGCAGTTCATCACTCGCCCTATTTTGCACGTTGGACTGTTTTGTATTGTTTATCACTCGCGTTATTCTGCACGTCGCACTGTTTTGTGCAGTTTACCACTCGCGCTATTTTGGGCGTCGCACTGTTTTGTGCAGTTTATCACTCCCGCTATTTTGCGCGTCGCACTGTTTTGTGCAGTTCACACTCACGCTATTTTGCGCGTCGCACTGTTTTGTGCAGTTTATCACTCGCGCTACTTTGCGCGTCGCACTGTTTTGTACAGTTCACACTCTCGCTATTTTGCGCGTCGGACTCTCTTGTGTTGTTTATCACTCACGCTATTTTGCGCGTCGCACTGTTTGGTGCAGTTTATCACTGGCGCTATTTTGCGGGTCGCACTATTTTGTGCAGTTCACACTCGCGCTATTTTGCGCGTCGCGCTGTTTTGTGCAGTTAGCACTCGCGCTGTTTTGTGCGTCGGACTTTCTTGTATTGTTTATCACTCGCGCTATTTTGTGCGTCGCACTGTTTTGTGCAGTTTACCACTCGCGCTATTTTGGGCGTCGCACTGTTTTGTGCAGTTTATCACTCCCGCTATTTTGCGCGTCCCACTGTTTTGTGCAGTTTATCACTCGCGCTATTTTGCGCGTCGCATTGTTTTGTGCAGTTTATCACTCCCGCTGTTTTGCGCGTCGCACTGGGTTGTGCAGTTTATCACTCGCGCTATTTTGCGCGTCGCACTGCTTTGTGCAGTTCACACTCGCGCTATTTTACACGTCGCGCTATTTTGTGCAGTTCGCACTCGCCCTATTTTGTATTGTTTATTACTCGTGCTATTTTGCGTCGCACTATTTTGTGCAGTTTACCACTCGCGCTATTTTGGACGTCGCACTGTTTTGTGCAGTTTATCACTCCCGCTATTTTACGCGTCGCACTGTTTTGTGCAGTTCACACTCGCGCTATTTTGCGCGTCGCACTGTTTTGTGCAGTTTATCACTCGCGCTATTTTGCGCGTCGCACTGTTTTGTGCAGTTCACACTCGCGCTATTTTGCGCGTCGCACTGTTTTGTGCAGTTTATCAATGCCGCTATTTTGCGCGTCACACTGTTTTCTGCAGTTTATCACTCGCGCTATTTTGCTCGTCGCACTGTTTTGTGCAGTTTATCACTCGCGCTATTTTGCGCGTCGCACTGTTTTGTGCAGTTTATCACTCGCGCTATTTTGCGCGTCGCACTGTTTTGTGCAGTTTATCACTCGCGCTATTTTGCGGGTCGCACAGTTTTGTGCAGTTCACACTCGCGCTATTTTGCGCGTCGCACTGTTTTCTGCAGTTTATCACTCCCGCTATTTTGGGCGTCGCACTGTTTTGTGCAGTTCACACTCGCGCTATTTTGCGCGTCGCACTGTTTTGTGCAGTTTATCACTCGCGCTATTTTGCGCGTCGCACTGTTTTGTGCAGTTCACCCTCGCGCTATTTTGCGCGTCGCACTGTTTTGTGCAGTTTATCAATGCCGCTATTTTGCGCGTCACACTGTTTTCTGCAGTTTATCACTCGCGCTATTTTGCTCGTCGCACTGTTTTGTGCAGTTTATCACTCGCGCTATTTTGCGCGTCGCACTGTTTTGTGCAGTTTATCACTCGCGCTATTTTGCGGGCCGCACTGTTTTGTGCAGTTCACACTCGCGCTATTTTGCGCGTCGCACTTCTTTCTGCAGTTTATCACTCCCACTGTTTTGCGCGTCGCACTGGGTTGTGCAGTTTATCACTCGCGCTATTTTGCGCGTCGCACTGCTTTGTGCAGTTCACACTCGCGCTATTTTACGCGTCGCGCTATTTTGTGCAGTTCGCACTCGCCCTATTTTGTATTGTTTATTACTCGCGCTATTTTGCGTCGCACTATTTTGTGCAGTTTACCACTCGCGCTATTTTGGACGTCGCACTGTTTTGTGCAGTTCACACTCGCGCTATTTTGCGCGTCGCACTGTTTTGTGCAGTTTATCACTCGCGCTATTTTGCGCGTCGCACTGTTTTGTGCAGTTCACACTCGCGCTATTTTGCGCGTCGCACTGTTTTGTGCAGTTTATCAATGCCGCTATTTTGCGCGTCACACTGTTTTCTGCAGTTTATCACTCGCGCTATTTTGCTCGTCGCACTGTTTTGTGCAGTTTATCACTCGCGCTATTTTGCGCGTCGCACTGTTTTGTGCAGTTTATCACTCGCGCTATTTTGCGCGTCGCACTGTTTTGTGCAGTTTATCACTCGCGCTATTTTGCGGGTCGCACTGTTTTGTGCAGTTCACACTCGCGCTATTTTGCGCGTCGCACTGTTTTCTGCAGTTTATCACTCCCGCTATTTTGGGCGTCGCACTGTTTTGTGCAGTTCACAATCGCGCTATTTTGCGCGTCGCACTATTTTGTGCAGTTTATCACTCGCGCTATTTTGCGCGTCGCACTGTTTTGTGCAGTTCACACTCACGCTATTTTGCGCGTCGCACTGTTTTGTGCAGTTTATCAATGCCGCTATTTTGCGTGTCACACTGTTTTCTGCAGTTTATCACTCGCGCTATTTTGCTCGTCGCACTGTTTTGTGCAGTTTATCACTCGCGCTATTTTGCGCGTCGCACTGTTTTGTGCAGTTTATCACTCGCGCTATTTTGCGGGTCGCACTGTTTTGTGCAGTTCACACTCGCTATTTTTTGCGCGTCGCACTGTTTTCTGCAGTTTATCACTCCCGCTATTTTGGGCGTCGCACTGTTTTGTGCAGTTCACACTCGCGCTATTTTGCGCGTCGCACTGTTTTGTACAGTTCACACTCTCGCAATTTTGTGCGTCGGACTGTTTTGTGTTGTTTATCACTCACGCAATTTTGCGCGTCGCACTGTTTTGTGCAGTTTATCACTCGCGCTATTTTGCGCGTCCCACTGTTTTGTGCAGTTTATCACTCGCGCTATTTTACGCGTCGCATTGTTTTCTGCTGTATATCACTCGCGCTATTTTGCACGTCGTACTATTTTCTACAGTATATCACTGGCGCAATTTTGCGCGTCGCACTGGTTTGTGCAGTTTATCACTCGCGCTATTTTGTGCGTCGCACTGTTTTGTGTAGTTTATCACTCCCGCTAATTTGCGCGTCGCACTGTTTTGTGCAGTTTATCACTCGCACTATTTTCCGCGTCGCACTGTTTTGTGCAGTTCACACTCGCGCTATTTTACGCGTCGCACTGTTTTGTGCAGTTTATCAATCCCGCTATTTTGCGCGTCGCACTGTTTTCTGCAGTTTATCACTCGCGCTATTTTGCGCGTCGCACTGTTTTGTGCAGTTCACACTCGCGCTATTTTGCGCGTCGCAATGTTTTGTGCAGTTTATCAATGCCGCTATTTTGCGCGTCGCACTGTTTTGTGCCGTTCACACTCGCGCTATTTTGCGCGTCGCACTGTTTTGTGCAGTTTATCAATGCCGCTATTTTGCGCGTCACACTGTTTTCGGCAGTTTATCACTCGCGCTATTTTGCTGGTCGCACTGTTTTGTGCAGTTCACACTCGCGCTATTTTGCGCGTCGCACTGTTTTCTGCAGTTTATCACTCCCGCTATTTTGGGCGTCGCACTGTTTTGTGCAGTTCACACTCGCGCTATTTTGCGCGTCGCACTGTTTTGTGCAGTTTATCACTCGCGCTATTTTGCACGTCGCACTGTTTTGTGCCGTTTATCACTCGCGCTATTTTGCGCGTCGCACTGTTTTGTACAGTTCACACTCTCGCAATTTTGCGCGTCGGACTGTTTTGTGTTGTTTATCACTCACGCAATTTTGTGCGTCGCACTGTTTTCTGCAGTTTATCACTCGCGCTATTTTGCGCGTCCCACTGTTTTGTGCAGTTTATCACTCGCGCTATTTTGCGCGTCGCATTGTTTTCTGCTGTATATCACTCGCGCTATTTTGCAAGTCGTACTATTTTCTACAGTATATCACTGGCGCAATTTTGCGCGTCGCACTGGTTTGTGCAGTTTATCACTCGCGCTATTTTGCGCGTCGCACTGTTTTGTGTAGTTTATCACTCCCGCTAATTTGCGCGTCGCACTGTTTTGTGCAGTTTATCACTCGCACTATTTTGCGCGTCGCACTGTTTTGTGCAGTTCACACTCGCGCTATTTTGCGCGTCGCACTGTTTTGTGCAGTTTATCAATCCCGCTATTTTGCGCGTCGCACTGTTTTCTGCAGTTTATCACTTGCGCTATTTTGCGCGTCGCACTGTTTTGTGCAGTTCATCACTCGCCCTATTTTGCGCGTCGCACTATTTCTGCAGTATATCACTCGCGCTATTTTGCGCGTCGTACTATTTTCTGCAGAATATCACTGGCGCTATTTTGCACGTGGCACTGTTTTGTGCAGTTTATCACTCGCGCTATTTGCGCGTCGCACTGTTTTGTGCAGTTCACACTCGCGCTATTTTGCGCGTCGCACTGTTATCTGCCGTTTATCACTCGCGCTATTTTGCGGGTCGCACTGTTTTCTGCAGTTCACACTCGCGCTATTTTGCGCGTCGCACTGTTATCTGCTGTTTATCACTCGCGCTATTCTGCGCGTCGCACTGTTTTGTGCAGTTTACCACTCGCGCTATTTTGGGCGTCGCACTGTTTTGTGCAGTTTATCACTCCCGCTATTTTGCCCGTCGCACTGTTTTGTGCAGTTTATCACTCGCACTATTTTCCGCGTCGCAATGTTTTGTACGGTTCACACTCTCGCTATTTTGCGCGTCGGACTGTTTTGTGTTGTTTATCACTCACGCTATTTTGCGCGTCGCACTGTTTGGTGCAGTTTATCACTCGCGCAATTTTGCGGGTCGCACTATTTTGTGCAGTTCACACTCGCGCTATTTTGCGCGTCGCGCTGTTTTGTGCAGTTAGCACTCGCGCTGTTTTGTGCGTCAGACTTTCTTGTATTGTTTATCACTCACGCTATTTTGTGCGTCGCACTGTTTTGTGCAGTTTACCACTCGCGCTATTTTGGGCGTCGCACTGTTTTGTGCAGTTTATCACTCCCGCTATTTTGCGCGTCCCACTGTTTTGTGCAGTTTATCACTCGCGCTATTTTGCGCGTCGCACTGTTTTGTGCAGTTTATCACTCCCGCTGTTTTGCGCGTCGCACTGGGTTGTGCAGTTTATCACTCGCGCTATTTTGCGCGTCGCACTGCTTTGTGCAGTTCACACTCGCGCTATTTTACGCGTCGCGCTATTTTGTGCAGTTCGCACTCGCGCTATTTTGTATTGTTTATTACTCGCGCTATTTTGCGTCGCACTATTTTGTGCAGTTTACCACTCGCGCTATTTTGGACGTCGCACTGTTTTGTGCAGTTTATCACTCCCGCTATTTTACGCGTCGCACTGTTTTGTGCAGTTCACACTGGCGCTATTTTGCGCGTCGCACTGTTTTGTGCAGTTTATCACTCGCGCTATTTTGCGCGTTGCACTGTTTTGTGCAGTTCACACTCGCGCTATTTTGCGCGTCGCACTGTTTTGTGCAGTTTATCAATGCCGCTATTTTGCGCGTCACACTGTTTTCTGCAGTTTATCACTCGCGCTATTTTGCTGGTCGCACTGTTTGGTGCAGTTCACACTCGCGCTATTTTGCGCGTCGCACTGTTTTCTGCAGTTTATCACTCCCGCTATTTTGGGCGTCGCACTGTTTTGTGCAGTTCACACTCGCGCTATTTTGCGCGTCGCACTGTTTTGTGCAGTTTATCACTCGCGCTATTTTGCGCGTCGCACTGTTTTGTGCCGTTTATCACTCGCGCTATTTTGCGCGTCGCACTATTTTGTACAGTTCACACTCTCGCAATTTTGCGCGTCGGACTGTTTTGTGTTGTTTATCACTCACGCAATTTTGCGCGTCGCACTGTTTTCTGCAGTTTATCACTCGCGCTATTTTGCGCGTCCCACTGTTTTGTGCAGTTTATCACTGGCGCTATTTTGCGCGTCGCATTGTTTTCTGCTGTATATCACTCGCGCTATTTTGCAAGTCGTACTATTTTCTACAGTATATCACTGGCGCAATTTTGCGCGTCGCACTGGTTTGTGCAGTTTATCACTCGCGCTATTTTGCGCGTCGCACTGTTTTGTGGAGTTTATCACTCCCGCTGTTTTGCGCGTCGCACTGTTTTGTGCAGTTTATCACTCGCGCTGTTTTGCGCGTCGCACTGTTTTGTGCAGTTTATCAATCCCGCTATTTTGCGCGTCGCACTGTTTTCTGCAGTTTATCACTTGCGCTATTTTGCGCGTCGCCCTGTTTTGTACAGTTCATCACTCGCCCTATTTTGCTCGTCGCACTGTTTTGTGCAGTTTATCACTCGCGCTATTTTGCGCGTCGCACTGTTTTGTGCAGTTTATCACTCGCGCTATTTTGCGCGTCGCACTGTTTTGTGCAGTTTATCACTCGCGCCATTTTGCGGGTCGCACTGTTTTGTGCAGTTCACACTCGCGCTATTTTGCGCGTCGCATTGTTTTCTGCAGTTTATCACTCCCGCTATTTTGGGCGTCGCACTGTTTTGTGCAGTTCACACTCGCGCTATTTTGCGCGTCGCACTGTTTTGTGCAGTTTATCACTCGCGCTATTTTGCGCGTCGCACTGTTTTGTGCAGTTTATCACTCGCGCTATTTTGCGCGTCGCACTGTTTTGTACAGTTCACACTCTCGCAATTTTGCGCGTCGGACTGTTTTGTGTTGTTTATCACTCACGCAATTTTGCGCGTCACACTGTTTTGTGCAGTTTATCACTCGCGCTATTTTGCGCGTCGCATTGTTTTGTGCAGTTCACACTCGCGCTATTTTGCGCGTCGCACTGTTTTGTGCAGTTTATCAATCCCGCTATTTTGCGCGTCGCACTGTTTTCTGCAGTTTATCACTTGCGCTATTTTGCGCGTCGCCCTGTTTTGTACAGTTCATCACTCGCCCTATTTTGCTCGTCGCACTGTTTTGTGCAGTTTATCACTCGCGCTATTTTGCGCGTCGCACTGTTTTGTGCAGTTTATCACTCGCGCTATTTTGCGCGTCGCACTGTTTTGTGCAGTTTATCACTCGCGCCATTTTGCGGGTCGCACTGTTTTGTGCAGTTCACACTGGCGCTATTTTGCGCGTCGCACTGTTTTCTGCAGTTTATCACTCCCGCTATTTTGGGCGTCGCACTATTTTGTGCAGTTCACACTCGCGCTATTTTGCGCGTCGCACTGTTTTGTGCAGTTTATCACTCGCGCTATTTTGCGCGTCGCACTGTTTTGTGCAGTTTATCACTCGCGCTATTTTGCGCGTCGCACTGTTCTGTACAGTTCACACTCTCGCAATTTTGCGCGTTGGACTGTTTTGTGTTGTTTATCACTCACGCAATTTTGCGCGTCACACTGTTTTGTGCAGTTTATCACTCGCGCTATTTTGCGCGTCCCACTGTTTTGTGCAGTTTATCACTCGCGCTATTTTGCGCGTCGCATTGTTTTCTGCTGTATATCACTCGCGCTATTTTGCACGTCGTACTATTTTCTACAGTATATCACTGGCGCAATTTTGCGCGTCGCACTGGTTTGTGCAGTTTATCACTCGCGCTATTTTGCGCGTCGCACTGTTTTGTGGAGTTTATCACTCCCGCTATTTTGCGCGTCACACTGTTTTGTGCAGTTTATCACTCGCGCTATTTTGCGCGTCGCATTGTTTTGTGCAGTTCACACTCGCGCTATTTTGCGCGTCGCACTGTTTTGTGCAGTTTATCAATCCCGCTATTTTGCGCGTCGCACTGTTTTCTGCAGTTTATCACTTGCGCTATTTTGCGCGTCGCCCTGTTTTGTACAGTTCATCACTCGCCCTATTTTGCTCGTCGCACTGTTTTGTGCAGTTTATCACTCGCGCTATTTTGCGCGTCGCACTGTTTTGTGGAGTTTATCACTCCCGCTATTTTGCGCGTCACACTGTTTTGTGCAGTTTATCACTCGCGCTATTTTGCGCGTCGCATTGTTTTGTGCAGTTCACACTCGCGCTATTTTGCGCGTCGCACTGTTTTGTGCAGTTTATCAATCCCGCTATTTTGCGCGTCGCACTGTTTTCTGCAGTTTATCACTTGCGCTATTTTGCGCGTCGCCCTGTTTTGTACAGTTCATCACTCGCCCTATTTTGCTCGTCGCACTGTTTTGTGCAGTTTATCACTCGCGCTATTTTGCGCGTCGCACTGTTTTGTGCAGTTTATCACTCGCGCTATTTTGCGCGTCGCACTGTTTTGTGCAGTTTATCACTCGCGCCATTTTGCGGGTCGCACTGTTTTGTGCAGTTCACACTGGCGCTATTTTGCGCGTCGCACTGTTTTCTGCAGTTTATCACTCCCGCTATTTTGGGCGTCGCACTATTTTGTGCAGTTCACACTCGCGCTATTTTGCGCGTCGCACTGGTTTGTGCAGTTTATCACTCGCGCTATTTTGCGCGTCGCACTGTTTTGTGGAGTTTATCACTCCCGCTGTTTTGCGCGTCGCACTGTTTTGTGCAGTTTATCACTCGCGCTGTTTTGCGCGTCGCACTGTTTTGTGCAGTTTATCAATCCCGCTATTTTGCGCGTCGCACTGTTTTCTGCAGTTTATCACTTGCGCTATTTTGCGCGTCGCCCTGTTTTGTACAGTTCATCACTCGCCCTATTTTGCTCGTCGCACTGTTTTGTGCAGTTTATCACTCGCGCTATTTTGCGCGTCGCACTGTTTTGTGCAGTTTATCACTCGCGCTATTTTGCGCGTCGCACTGTTTTGTGCAGTTTATCACTCGCGCCATTTTGCGGGTCGCACTGTTTTGTGCAGTTCACACTGGCGCTATTTTGCGCGTCGCACTGTTTTCTGCAGTTTATCACTCCCGCTATTTTGGGCGTCGCACTATTTTGTGCAGTTCACACTCGCGCTATTTTGCGCGTCGCACTGTTTTGTGCAGTTTATCACTCGCGCTATTTTGCGCGTCGCACTGTTTTGTGCAGTTTATCACTCGCGCTATTTTGCGCGTCGCACTGTTCTGTACAGTTCACACTCTCGCAATTTTGCGCGTTGGACTGTTTTGTGTTGTTTATCACTCACGCAATTTTGCGCGTCACACTGTTTTGTGCAGTTTATCACTCGCGCTATTTTGCGCGTCCCACTGTTTTGTGCAGTTTATCACTCGCGCTATTTTGCGCGTCGCATTGTTTTCTGCTGTATATCACTCGCGCTATTTTGCACGTCGTACTATTTTCTACAGTATATCACTGGCGCAATTTTGCGCGTCGCACTGGTTTGTGCAGTTTATCACTCGCGCTATTTTGCGCGTCGCACTGTTTTGTGGAGTTTATCACTCCCGCTATTTTGCGCGTCACACTGTTTTGTGCAGTTTATCACTCGCGCTATTTTGCGCGTCGCATTGTTTTGTGCAGTTCACACTCGCGCTATTTTGCGCGTCGCACTGTTTTGTGCAGTTTATCAATCCCGCTATTTTGCGCGTCGCACTGTTTTCTGCAGTTTATCACTTGCGCTATTTTGCGCGTCGCCCTGTTTTGTACAGTTCATCACTCGCCCTATTTTGCTCGTCGCACTGTTTTGTGCAGTTTATCACTCGCGCTATTTTGCGCGTCGCACTGTTTTGTGGAGTTTATCACTCCCGCTATTTTGCGCGTCACACTGTTTTGTGCAGTTTATCACTCGCGCTATTTTGCGCGTCGCATTGTTTTGTGCAGTTCACACTCGCGCTATTTTGCGCGTCGCACTGTTTTGTGCAGTTTATCAATCCCGCTATTTTGCGCGTCGCACTGTTTTCTGCAGTTTATCACTTGCGCTATTTTGCGCGTCGCCCTGTTTTGTACAGTTCATCACTCGCCCTATTTTGCTCGTCGCACTGTTTTGTGCAGTTTATCACTCGCGCTATTTTGCGCGTCGCACTGTTTTGTGCAGTTTATCACTCGCGCTATTTTGCGCGTCGCACTGTTTTGTGCAGTTTATCACTCGCGCCATTTTGCGGGTCGCACTGTTTTGTGCAGTTCACACTGGCGCTATTTTGCGCGTCGCACTGTTTTCTGCAGTTTATCACTCCCGCTATTTTGGGCGTCGCACTATTTTGTGCAGTTCACACTCGCGCTATTTTGCGCGTCGCACTGGTTTGTGCAGTTTATCACTCGCGCTATTTTGCGCGTCGCACTGTTTTGTGGAGTTTATCACTCCCGCTGTTTTGCGCGTCGCACTGTTTTGTGCAGTTTATCACTCGCGCTGTTTTGCGCGTCGCACTGTTTTGTGCAGTTTATCAATCCCGCTATTTTGCGCGTCGCACTGTTTTCTGCAGTTTATCACTTGCGCTATTTTGCGCGTCGCCCTGTTTTGTACAGTTCATCACTCGCCCTATTTTGCTCGTCGCACTGTTTTGTGCAGTTTATCACTCGCGCTATTTTGCGCGTCGCACTGTTTTGTGCAGTTTATCACTCGCGCTATTTTGCGCGTCGCACTGTTTTGTGCAGTTTATCACTCGCGCCATTTTGCGGGTCGCACTGTTTTGTGCAGTTCACACTCGCGCTATTTTGCGCGTCGCATTGTTTTCTGCAGTTTATCACTCCCGCTATTTTGGGCGTCGCACTGTTTTGTGCAGTTCACACTCGCGCTATTTTGCGCGTCGCACTGTTTTGTGCAGTTTATCACTCGCGCTATTTTGCGCGTCGCACTGTTTTGTGCAGTTTATCACTCGCGCTATTTTGCGCGTCGCACTGTTTTGTACAGTTCACACTCTCGCAATTTTGCGCGTCGGACTGTTTTGTGTTGTTTATCACTCACGCAATTTTGCGCGTCGCACTGTTTTGTGGAGTTTATCACTCCCGCTATTTTGCGCGTCACACTGTTTTGTGCAGTTTATCACTCGCGCTATTTTGCGCGTCGCATTGTTTTGTGCAGTTCACACTCGCGCTATTTTGCGCGTCGCACTGTTTTGTGCAGTTTATCAATCCCGCTATTTTGCGCGTCGCACTGTTTTCTGCAGTTTATCACTTGCGCTATTTTGCGCGTCGCCCTGTTTTGTACAGTTCATCACTCGCCCTATTTTGCTCGTCGCACTGTTTTGTGCAGTTTATCACTCGCGCTATTTTGCGCGTCGCACTGTTTTGTGCAGTTTATCACTCGCGCTATTTTGCGCGTCGCACTGTTTTGTGCAGTTTATCACTCGCGCCATTTTGCGGGTCGCACTGTTTTGTGCAGTTCACACTGGCGCTATTTTGCGCGTCGCACTGTTTTCTGCAGTTTATCACTCCCGCTATTTTGGGCGTCGCACTATTTTGTGCAGTTCACACTCGCGCTATTTTGCGCGTCGCACTGTTTTGTGCAGTTTATCACTCGCGCTATTTTGCGCGTCGCACTGTTTTGTGCAGTTTATCACTCGCGCTATTTTGCGCGTCGCACTGTTCTGTACAGTTCACACTCTCGCAATTTTGCGCGTTGGACTGTTTTGTGTTGTTTATCACTCACGCAATTTTGCGCGTCACACTGTTTTGTGCAGTTTATCACTCGCGCTATTTTGCGCGTCCCACTGTTTTGTGCAGTTTATCACTCGCGCTATTTTGCGCGTCGCATTGTTTTCTGCTGTATATCACTCGCGCTATTTTGCACGTCGTACTATTTTCTACAGTATATCACTGGCGCAATTTTGCGCGTCGCACTGGTTTGTGCAGTTTATCACTCGCGCTATTTTGCGCGTCGCACTGTTTTGTGGAGTTTATCACTCCCGCTATTTTGCGCGTCGCACTGTTTTGTGCAGTTTATCACTCGCGCTATTTTGCGCGTCGCACTGTTTTGTGCAGTTCACACTCGCGCTATTTTGCGCGTCGCACTGTTTTGTGCAGTTTATCAATCCCGCTATTTTGCGCGTCGCACTGTTTTCTGCAGTTTATCACTTGCGCTATTTTGCGCGTCGCCCTGTCTTGTGCAGTTCATCACTCGCCCTATTTTGCGCGTCGCACTGTTTTCTGCAGTATATCACTCGCGCTATTTTGCGCGTCGTACTATTTTCTGCAGAATATCACTGGCGCTATTTTGCGCGTGGCACTGTTTTGTGCAGTTTATCACTCGCGCTATTTGCGCGTCGCACTGTTTTGTGCAGTTCACACTCGCGCTATTTTGCGCGTCGCACTGTTATCTGCCGCTTATCACTCGCGCTATTTTGCGGGTCGCACTGTTTTCTGCAGTTCACACTCGCGCTATTTTGCGCGTCGCACGGTTATCTGCTGTTTATCACTCGCTATTCTGCGCGTCGCACTGTTTTGTGCAGTTTACCACTCGCGCTATTTTGGGCGTCGCACTGTTTTGTGCAGTTTATCACTCCCGCTATTTTGCGCGTCGCACTGTTTTGTGCAGTTTATCACTCGCGCTATTTTCCGCGTCGCAATGTTTTGTACTGTTCACACTGTCGCTATTTTGCGCGTCGGACTGTTTTGTGTTGTTTATCACTCACGCTATTTTGCGCGTCGCACTGTTTGGTGCAGTTTATCACTCGCGCTATTTTGCGGGTCGCACTATTTTGTGCAGTTCACATTCGCGCTGTTTTGTGCAGTTAGCACTCGCGCTGTTTTGTGCGTCAGACTTTCTTGTATTGTTTATCACTCGCGCTATTTTGTGCGTCGCACTGTTTTGCGCAGTTTACCACTCGCGCTATTTTGGGCGTCGCACTGTTTTGTGCAGTTTATCACTCCCGCTATTTTGCGCGTCCCACTG
>JAXFYN010000483.1:0-81653 GCA_036172215.1 Camellia granthamiana
GTTCCCGAATCTAATCCAATCAAGAAAGCCTTCAAAGCCTTGAGATCGTTCGAATTGCATGTAAGGTTTTGGGAATTCGAAACTCGAACTGGTGAAGATAACACAAGAAGGAAAATGAGGATTACCCACAACTCCAACACACCCATCTTAGAGAAACAATTACTATGCGCTTGAGAGAGAGAGAGAGAGAGAGAGAGAGAGGTAGAGTCAGATTCGAGAAGAAGATGAATTGTGAAGTGGGTTTTGTTAGTTTCAGCATTTTTGTTGATAAAACAAACAAGAATTGATGAGAGAGATAGGGATGGATGGGTTTTGGTTGGGAGAGGGAGCGAAGCAGGTAGCTACAGGAAGCAAAAGACAGCAGCAGTGTAAAAGAGAGAAAATTCTTTATGAAATTAATTTGATGAGAGAGATAGGGATGGATGAGTTCTGTTTTGTCATGTTGGTTTGAAATTGTGAAATTAGTTTTTGAAAGTTTTGTTGAAAAAATAAATACTCTATTAAAATATATTTTTTTAAATTATTTATAAAATTGTATAAAAATAATAAGTATTTTTAATTTTTTTCTTGAAATTTATTTTTTATTTTTTAAAAAAGGGCAAATTACAAATATACTTCTAAAGTTTGTTAAAAATATGATTCGTCTCATGTGATTATGAAAATTACATCCCGCCCTTTGAAATTTCTAATTTTATAATAAATAACCCATTTTATCAATAAATCACTAAGTCAAATAATAATTTTTTAATGATATTAGAAATTTATTTCAATTAATAGTTTAGGTAATATTATCATTGTATAGGGGAACAGTTATAAATTTTATTTTTTCAATTAATTTTGTTAAATAAAAAATTTTGATAATGAAGTTTGTAATTTTTCAAATTATAAGAAAAAAAATTATATTTTAAACATATTTTAAAAAATGTATTTATAACTTATCTCTTTAAAAAATTAATGAAACAAGTTTATCAAAAGTAAACCAAAAGTTATGGAAGTCTTTTAACGGTGGGATTTTGTTAGAAAGATGTTTTCATCCAATGAGTGAAAAAACATAAGTTGATTGAATTGATAAAGATGGTGTTAATAAGTTGATTAGTAGCTGTTTGGGATAACTCATATAAATCACAATTTTTTTTTCGAAGATTTTTTTAAAAAATTATGTGAAAAAATTTTACTTTCTCAATTAGTCTCATGTGGATAAATTTATGAGCAAACTTTACTTCACCCCCCCTTAAGGTTTGGACATGGTGCGGATTATCCTCCTGACATTCGAAAATCACCACATAACTCCCACTTGGTCTATGAACCAAAGTACACATCTAACTTCTGCTAACAACAATGGTAAATTGACCTTTATACCCACTCTTGTCTTCTTCATTATTTCGTCTAACTTATGTTCTTCTTGTATCTTCTCTCTCTTATGGCAACGACCATGGCATCAATCATCGCTGCCAATCACCGCCTCCATTCCTCTTTATTCTCATTCTCTTCTCTTCGCACTGCTTCACTTAGGTATCACTGCCTTACACTCTATTCACAACAACTGCTTGTGTCATTCCCATTCACCGCCAATGATGGCACGTAGCACCATCTAATTTCTCAGTCATGGGACCTACTACAATCAGATTTCTAGGTCCTAGCCACAACATGTTCGAATTCCCAGTGTTCATAATCTATTCGCCCCAATGAATTTGTTGAATGTTTTTGTTTGGTTATGTGTATTATACATGTTCACACGTATATAAGTATATGTATATATATGTCTGTATATTATAAATGTAATTAAACTTGAGATGAGAACTACGTTACAAATTAGAATTTAAGTTATAAAATTAGAATTTTTTGGATTAATATTTGGTTTTATTATGTACCAAATTGTAACAACCTTCGAATTGGGACATTTTTGTATTACTTATTTAGTAGCAAGTGGGTTGGAGGAGAGAACAGAGAGGAGAATGTTGAGGTTGGTTTTGTGTGTGTTGTTGGGAGTGTAAGTTGTTGTGTTTTTGCATGTATATTATTATATTGATAAGTTGGGGTAGCTTTGGTTTTGTTAAGAATAAGCAAGCGAAAAATAAAGCAAATAAAGAAAATGATTATGGAGATATGATGGTAGGGTGATGGATTTACGGTGGTAATCAAAACTCTGTGGTTATTGTTGTTAGAGTCCCATGTAGATATTTTTCGGGGGTTTAATTTATTAGAAATATACCAACATGAATAGGAGATGCTGGTGGAAATGAAATGGAGCACAGAGAGAGAGAAAACAATAATGGCATTCTTTGGAAAATTTGAAAATGTATAAAAGGTATTTTCGTTCTAAAAGTAGACCTACTCTCTATATAAGTGTGTGACTCCTACAACCCGTTATCTTAGACAGAAAAACTAATGGTGCATTTTAGTCCATAAATCACGTGGGGGTTATGTAGTAATTTTCGAATGTCAATGAGGTAATCCGCACCAGGCCCAAACCATAAGGAATAAAGTGAAGTCTGTACTAAATTTAAAAATATTTTTTTTAAAAAAAAATCGAAACATAATTAAAAAAAATCAAAATATGCCCCAAAAAAGTTTCTATTTTTAATTTTTTTAATATTTTTTCAAAATTTTATTTTACTTTTAGTTTTTTTACTGTGTCTCGTCAAGTCGAATCTAAAAACCTAATATATATATATATATTATAGAATTCACTAAAAGTAAAAATAAGTCAACAAAAAATACTAAAAAAAGCAAATCCCTAATACGCACGAGTCACAATAATAAGAGTTGTCGTGACTCTTTTCTTTTTTTAATTATTTTTTATTTATCAATGAAAGTTAATTATTATTTATTAATTATCAACTTATCACTTCGAGTGATTTGAACTGCCAACCCCACCCACCTAAATATTGCACCCACACCACAAAGCTACAAGGACTTCGGCAACTGCAGTTAATCTAGGGGCATTTCCTTAAATAAGTTAAAATACTAAATAAATTTTCAAACTAAGCTTAGTTTTGAAAGAATTTTCAAAATAAGCTAAATCGTGGTTCACAATCACGATTTCAACATATATGCGTCTGTCTCGCGTGGAATTTGGGAAGTCTTAAAATCGTGGTTACAAAACGCGCTTTTGATTAAGAAATCGCGGCTACAAAAGGCGCTTTTAATTAAATTTTTTTTCTTTTGAATTCGTTGTTATAAACCACGCTTTTATCCCAAAAAAAATTTCAAAAGAACTCGCTGTTCTAAACCACGTTTTTATGGAAAAAAAAATTACTTCTGAACTCATTGTTTCGAACCACGCTTTTGGCCAAAATTTTTTCTTCTGAACTCGTGGTTATGAACCACGCTTTTAGCCTAAATTTTTTTTCTTGTGAAAGCGCGGTTCTGAACCACGCTTTTTGGCAAATCTTTTTTTTAGTTTCAATTTAACTGAACTTTGAAGAAGAAATTTTTTTTTTTTGGTTTTTTTTTTTGTTTCTGTTGTCATTGTTTTGGTGATAATGTATTTTAGAATTATTTTTTGGGTTAAAATTGTTTTACTAAAACCGTTCTCATGTTAATTTTTTTTTTTCTTTTCTTTTGTCTTTATTTTGGGTTAGAATGTGTAATTCGGCATTTTTTTTTGGCTTGACTAAAGTAAATTTATTTTGTTTTTTCTTGTGTTTGTTTTGGGTTAGAAGGTAATAATGTAATTCATAAATTTTATGAGTTTTAGTAAAGCCGTTTTGATGTAAATTTTTATTTTATTTTATTTTTTCTTTGTTTTAGGTTAGAAGGTGTTATTCAGTAATTTGTTTGGGCTTTAATAAAGCCGTTTTCATTTAAATATATATATTTTTTCTTTTGTCTTTGTTTTGGGTTAGAAGGTGATAATGTAATTCATAAATTTATTTTCGCTTTACTAAAGCCGTTTTTATGTAAAGTTTTTTATTTTTTATTTTTTTCTCTTGTCTTTGTTTTGGGTTAGAATGTGTTATTCAGAAATTTGTTTGGGCTTTACTAAAGCCGTTTTCATGTAAATATATATATATATATTTTTTTTGTCTTTATTTTGGGTTAGAAGGTGATAATGTAATTCATAAATTTCTTTTCGCTTTACTAAAGCCGTTTTCATGTAACGTTTTTTATCTTTTATTTTTTTCTCTTGTCTTTATTTTGGGTTAGAATGTGTTATTCAGAAATTTGTTTTGGCTTTACTAAAGCCGTTTTCATTTAAATAAATTTTTTTTTTTTTGTTGTCTTTGTTTTGGGGTAGAAGGTGATAATGTAATTCATAAATTTCTTTTCGCTTTACTAAAGCCGTTTTCATGTAAAGTTTTTTATTTTTTATTTTTTTCTCTTGTCTTTGTTTTGGGTTAGAATGTGTTATTCAGAAATTTATTTTGGCTTTACTAAAGCCGTTTTCATTTAAATAAATTTTTTTTTTTCTGTTGTCTTTGTTTTGGGTTAGAAGGTGATAATGTAATTCATAAAACCTTGAGGAAAAAACACATAAGTCTCCCACAAAAATACATAGGTAGTACAGACATAAGTCTTGGACAACAATACATTGTGGACACCATAAACTGAACACACAATGCATAGATAAACATAACAGTTAGACAGACAAATATTAGCCAGACAATCTGACAAACTCATTACGGAAACACTTACTCTAACACAGACATTACATATTAATGCATGACCTAATATTGCCGAAGTGTAGACATTAACACCTAATTCGCGCTTAAATCGGTAGGTGGCTCAGAGTCTAAATAATCCGAAAGCTCAGCGTCAGAGACAAGCTCAGGATCCTCCATGATACCCTTGATAGCCGCATCATTTGGTTCTGTTTTGTTCTTCTGGGCATCCTTCTTAACTATGTATAGCTGCATATCGCGGGCTAACCTACGGCGCATTTGAGAAGTCTCACGTTGTAGTCTTTCACATAATCGATCAACATTATCAGGATCTTCCTTTTGGATCTCAACAGAACGTGCTTTTGGCACCTTCAATCGATTTTCCCGACATAATCTTTTCATTTGGACTCGCTTTGTAAATAGTGCGGGCCACTTCAGAAGTCTAGCGTTTGCTAAACCATATCCTGTTTGATTATCTGATGGTTCCTCCACCAAACCACATAGATCTCGATAGTACTTGGGCATGACAAAATGTCGCTTCCTAAACCTATCATGATAAGCACAAGAGGCATCTAACAAAGTAAATGGTGTTTCATCTTCAGCATCGCCACTTTCCCTTCCTCCTCCTCCTCGTCGTGAACTGTCACCCCTTTGCAAGTTCCTACCACCTCTGCGATTCCCACTCCCTCCCATGAACCATGTAGCCATGCTAATTTTTTTAAAACAAATGAATGATAATTTCGTAGGGCGAAATGAGTTGTAAAGTTGTGTCTTCACCTTTAGTCGTTTATATAGTTGGTTATGAACAGCTTTAGAGAGATGGCCCTGCATGACAATCCCACATATACGAACAAGGTATGAGTTGTCACTAGAATGAAAAACCAGAGAAAAGGAAATATTGTGTACCAAGTCACGTGACTTGACAATCCATCTGCATATACCGACAAAGTAAGGGCATGCTCACTGTAAGGTAAATCAGTGAATTCACTGTTGCCATGTGACTTTCTGAATTAAGAATCCTACATATATTAATAAGAAATGAGTTGTCACTGTAATAAAAAAATCAAGCAAAAAATCGAGAAAACCAAAGCCTATGCACCAAGTCACATGACTTGACAATCCATCTGCATATACCGACAAAATAAGGACATGCTCACTGTAAGGTAAATCAGTGAATTCACTGTTGCTATGTGACTTTCTGAATTGAGAATCCCACATATATCAAATTGGTGTTGAGGTAAATCTGTTTGTGTATAATTAATTGTAAATAGTGATTTTGACAAGCAAATCAAGTAAAACCAATTGGGTTTTAAATTTAGTTCCCCAATTGGACCAACCACTTGGCTTTGAGCTTGTTTGTCCAGCCCCCCAAGTTTAGTTATCTGTCAACCCCCCATTCGTTACCAGAGTCATCATTTTGACTGGACTTCCAAGAATTGGAAGGCGACTCTTTCTTCTTTCCCGATGGAGATTGAAATTCTTTACGTACAGGATCTCTATTTCACGAGCCCCAGTTAAGGGAAGCTTTTCACCGAGCTACCTGTTCTGTTTTATGTGTTGTTCAAGGCGGTAGTTCGTTTGTATGAACTTTATTTAGTTCCCCAACTGGACCAACCACTTGACTTTGAGCTTGTTTGTCCAGCCCCCCAAGTTTAGTTATCTGTCAACCCCCAATTCCTTACCAGAGTCATCATTTTGACTGGACTTCCAGGAATTGAAAGGCGACTCTTTCTTCTTTCCTGATGGAGATTGAAATTCTTTACGTACATCATTTTCCATTTTCACGAGCCCCAGTTAAGGGAAGCTTTTCACCGAGCTACCTGTTGTGTTTTATGTGTTGTTCAAGGCAGTTGTTCGTTTGTATGAACTTTATTTAGTTCCCTAACTGGACCAACCACTTGGCTTTGAGCTTATTTGTCCAGCCCCCTAAGTTTAGTTATTTGTCAACCCCTCATTCCTTACCAGAGTCATCATTTTGACTGGACTTCCAGGAATTGGAAGGCGACTCTTTCTTCTTCCCGATGGAGATTGAAATTCTTTACGTACATCATTTTCCATTTTCACGAGCCCTAGTTAAGGGAAGCTTTTCACTGAGCTACCTGTTCTGTTTTATGTGTTGTTCAAGGCGGTTGTTCGTTTATATGAACTTTATTTAGTTCCCCAACTAGACCAACCACTTGGCTTTGAGCTTGTTTGTCCAGCCCCCCAAGTTTAGTTATTTGTCAACCCCCTATTCCTTACCAGAGTCATCATTTTGAATGGACTTCCAGGAATTGGAAGGCGACTCTTTCTTCTTTTCTGATGGAGATTGAAATTCTTTACGTACAGGATCCCTATTTCACAAGCCCCAGTTAAGGGAAGCTTGTCACCGAGCTACCTGTTCTGTTTTATGTGTTTTAAGTATTCACATAATTCAACATACATTAATCCATTCATTAATCCAGAACATTCATTAACTCATTGCAATTCAATAAAGAAAGTCATGAACTAATAAATGTGTAGTTATAAATGTAGTTATTTCATAAACTTCAGGTTCATAAAACAAATACTTGAAATACATCCGTACGTTAGATGAACAACAACATTGTCTTACACTCCAGTAACGAAGATATGAGACAACATACAAACATATATGAAAGATAAAGGTGTTTGATTTCTCATTCCTCATCTGACATGTAGTAGTCAGAGAGATATTTTTCATTGTTTAAGACATTATTTCGCTCAATCACTGTCAAATCTCTGTTGCTTGCTTCTGCCATTTCGGTGGCTAACTGAAGCATGAAATGTCGACATCTCCGCATCAACATTCTATTGTTCTCCTTCTTAATTCTGCTAACTGCTTTTTCATAGTCACTCACATTTCGTCTAGCCATGGTCAATGAACGACGATGAGGTACCGGTGCCCCAAAGTTACGTAGATCATTAAACAATCCTTCTTGCTCTGTTACCCTAAACGCCCATTCTGCTCGGATACCAGCATAATAATCCTTCGGACTCGAGTATTTTTGCTTTTGTAGTCATAAGTAAATGGAGGTAGCAACCACACTTTCGGATTTCTTTGCTGGCGTGAACTTCCTGCACCTCTTGAAGACATTGTTCATAAAATAAACAAACAAATAATAACAGTAATTGTAGATATATTACTATTGTTATGACTTGAACAAACATCATACTGGGGGTGTCGCTATTTATAGACATCATACTGAGGGTTAACTAGAGATGATCTAGTGACGATAATGCATGCTAGGGCACTATGGAAGAAGTGATACCCGTGATATTATTTTTTAGCTTTTCATTTCATGCAATCCTAAGTACCCGTGACTTTGTGTACCTGTGATGTAGTCACGGACGTGGTTTTTAGATAAAATCATAATTGTAGGCCAGAGGATGACAATGCAATCCCTTCATATTGGAGCAGTGAGTTGTCACATCGCCACATGAAACTATTTTTTCATGCTTACTTTTTTAATACAGTAAGTAGTCACTTGGAATTGACGATTTCAGTACAAATTGGTGTTTTCAAAAAATTATAAATGAAATTAAATGCTTAAATTTTCTTTGTTTTAAAGTAATATTCTTCATAAACAACTATGAAACAGAGTGCAAGTAAATACACAACCGTCCAACTCACTTCGACCTGCAAAACTATCGTTGTTTTTTTCACCGAAATAATAAAATGGTCAACTGATATGTAAACACGATTGGAACTTTGCAGCCTATATTTTATCTTATTTTCACTTAATGAACTTCACAGTCATCCCATTTTCTCCTCTTTGCATTTTTTGCTTCTTTTTATATTCGGTAAATTACACTTTACTCCTTCAGTCCATCACATAATTGTTTATCAACACTATTGCCATGTGGTCGTATTGATGTGACTTAGATGAATTCTGAAATGTGAGAAAAAAATAAAGCATTTATTTGCGCTGCAGAAAGTCACATGCATCACGTAATGTGAGGAAAAAGTGACAAACTATATAAGCATGGCAAAGTCAGAAAGTCACATGCATTATTGCATCACTGCATAAAGTGACATGCATCACTGCATCACTGCACAAAGTCACATGCATCATTGCATCGCTGCACAAAGTCAGATGCATCACTGCATCGCTGCACAAAGTCACATAGCATGTGAGGAAAAAACAAAACATCTAAATTATTACGTCTGTTCAAGTCACTGGCGAGCATCACTGACAAATGTTGGACGTATCACTGCGCCGAGCTACAATTTATTATCGTACCATACCTACTGTGCCCTTGTGAATTATGCAATTCATTAAAATTTTGAGGGGGTGTCATAACAAAATAACAATAAATTAATAAATATGTCAATACACCTAAAAAGTAAAACAAATTTGTGAATAAATATTTCCAGAAATTTAAAAATATTTTAAAGATTTTTAAATTGTAATTTCACATTTATTTTTTTAAAAAAATTTCAGGCAGAGAAATTTGACTAATTCAGACGTTTAGTCGGTTGATCAGCTTGGTTCTTTTCATTTTTCATAAAATATTTTTCCGAAAATTCTAGTTTCTTAATTTTCGTGTTTTTTTTCCAAAGTTTTTACTGATTTTTTAAAATATTTTAAGCAATTTGACTAATTCAAACGTTTTTATTTTATTATTATTTTTTTATGTTTTTACTTTTTGTTTTGGAATAACAATAAATTATGCAATTCATAAAAGTCGAAGTGACAACTCCTATCAAGTTGATGCATAGTTGTTCAGGTCATAAAAGTTGACGTGACAACTTTGATGCATAGTTGTTTACAATAATTTCATAGATACAGCTACCACATGTATATCTGGTATAAATATCGTATCATACCACAACAAAAGTTTTACAGCTATTTCGAGCGATATCATCATGAGATATACGGTGGTTGATCTATATTCAGCAATGGGTCGCTATTGGGTTGCAGATGGAGATGAATTTAAATACCCATTAAATCCAAATTTGCATTACTCACGTGCCACCGTCAATACCATGAGAGCTGAGTGAGAATTTCGCAAAACTCGAGCAAACGTTCTCGTTGAGCTATGTCGTGAAGTTAATCTTAAATTTCCTCGCCGGTTAGCCATGCGTATGCCAACTGACACTCCACAGTTGTTGCAAAGGGCATTGCATCGTATCCGCGACGAGGTTAATCGTATGACCCAACGTTTGCAAAGGTCCGGACTAATGAAGACCGCAAATGAGCGTGCCGAAGATGGGTTAATGGATGATGCACACCAGTACTTCACCTGGAGCATGGATGTTATGTATGAATCTGATATTGAGATGTCAGATGATGATGATAATGAATGAAATTGTTTGGATGAACACCCAAACCATTTCTGTAATGTATGCAATTTGTAATGCTTATCCACGACTTATCAATGAAGGGAGATATTTCAATTGTTTTCGAATAATTCTTGTAATTCTACCTTTACTTTCTCTCCGTTATTGTTATTTTGAAGAACGTTACTTGTAACGCTACTTGAACGCTACTGGTAATTCTACCTTTACTTTATTCCCTTTTTATTCATATTTCTCCCCATAACTATCCATTATGCCATGTTTACATTTTTTTCCCATATTTTTTTTGTATAAAATTTTTACTAACCTGTAGCAACACAAGTGGTCCTCCAATCTCGCTCAATAATAAAATCCTATCAATTCTTATCCTTGTTTTCCTGTTTTCCTTTTTATTTTTATGGAAATCATCAAAACAAGTAAGAATAAAAAATTGTAAAATTATATTTTTCGAATAAATAAGTATGACACATTTACATCATCTGTACAAGTTTGATTTACAAAAACTATAACAAAAACTATAAATAAAATAAACTATACACTCCATATCACACCCGCTAATGCTAATGCCCTAACCTGCCCCCAGTCCCACAACCCTGACCGTGGACCTCCCTCCTCGGTCTCCTACGGTAGACTCTCTGAATATCTGGCTCCCCAATCGTAAATGCGTATCCTATGGAGCCTGTGAGTGTGACCCCCCCTCTACTGCATGTGCTGCCCCTGATCCTGTCTGTGGCCGAAGATCGGATACTGCTGTGAGCTGTGAAACTCCATCATCTGGTGCAACTGTATCACGATCTACAGCTGGACCTCGACCTCTGCCTCTGCCTGCACCGCGACCTCGGCCGCGACATCCGCCACGACCAAAACCTCGACCTCTCCTGCGCGCTCTGGGGGGGGGCTCAATATGGGCCTCAGCGTCAACGTGGGAGATGTCAGTGAGAACTGCATCATGTGTACTCATGGTCGCGGTTGAACTGTCTAGTGGTGGTAACTAGGTGGGTGGGGTAACAACGTCATGCATGTATCGAGGCGGTGTCCAATCAGGGTCAGGCACATAAGGTATGCCAGTATGCTGTGTAGGAAGTACGTCGAGGGAATCTGCAGATATGTATGGGGTAGTATGTGGTGGGGTGACTGATGTCGAAGGAGCTGATGTGGCAGGCGCTGAAGTGGAAGGCGCTGATGTGTCTGGAGCAGCTGCTGAAGTGTGTACACCATAGTGGCCGTAATGCAAACGATTTCCCCGATGGGCAACCTGGAATACCTGGTACAATAACTCCCGGATCTCTGCAACGGCCTGCAAGGCATGCTGTCCATCACGTCTCAAATGGGCGTCCTCAGCCAAGTGAAACGACCTCCCAGCTCCAGCCACCTGAAAAAAAAATTCAGACGTATTATTAGGCTACAGTTGACTGAAAGTAAATCAAGTATGATTTTACTAATTATCTGACACATAATATGATACTCACCAATGCCTCAAGATAAAGCCCAACTCCCTGATATCCAGACTCAGACACGTGGCTCGGATTCCCGACTAGTAGGTGTGTATGTCGCCGATACCACAACATATAAGGGTCGGAAGAGGGGATCACCTCATCGCTGTAGTCAGCCTGTACAATACTGTCCCGGCGGGCATCCCACAACCGTATATATGGCATATAAAACAGATGCCAGTCAGTGCCAGCTCAGCCACGCCTATCAGTGACGTGTAACTGCCACTTAGTGTCGAACCGATCCGGCATGGACTGCACCCGACCAAACTGTCGGAGGACACGATGGGGGAGATGCCACTCAACCACGTCAAAACAAATAAGAGGCACTCTCGCAGTCGGCAGTAGTCGGGGAGCGTTACCGAGGACCCCAGCGTAAGGCTACCAGATAAACTACAATGACGACAAATAAATTAAATTTTGCTCGTGAACGCAAAACATGTACAATTAAGAAGACAACTAAAACGCAATCAAAAAATTTCATACCTCGCCCTCGATCATCCGATCCAGCTGGTCTCTATAAACTACCACTATGTGGGTCGAGATGACCTCATGGCCCATGTCAAACCCTCCACCGGCTACCTCGCGGTCTGGTGGGCAACTGCATGTCCCCCTCACCCATAGGAAGCTCACCAGGACCAACCAGTTGCCGCCTAGACGGGGCAATGCGAATCAATCTCTCCCATGCCCAAATCTGCAATAGTTTGAACACAATTACAATACTGATATATGGCATACAATATGAATTGACATGTAATAAAATTGTTACTAACCTGTAGCAACACAAGTGGTCCTCCAATCTCCCTCGTACCCACATGAGCTGCTCGACTTAGCATCCTATACAACCATGCCAGAGCCGCGCTACCCCAGCTGTGCTGCCCAATCTCCTCAATGTCTCTCAGCAATGGCAAGTACATCAGCTTGAGCAGATTCTGTGACTTATCAGGGAGAAGTACCCCCCCCAATAAGCCACAGAATATATGCTCGGGTATGCTGCTGTACCAACTCATCTGGTGCATAATCTGGAAGATGAGCAAACTGCTCTGCCAGCCATCTCACCCTCAGTCTACCTGCCTGTAAATCTGCTGGTGTAGGTGCTACTCCCAATAGCTCAGCACATAGGGCTATCCACTGCTCCGTCGCGAAAGATGGGTCAACTCCAGTAACTGCTCGGCCATCAATCCGAAGACCATATAGGACGGATACGTCCTGCAATGTGACGGTGGCCTCCCTGATCGGGAAATGGAATGTATGAGTCTCTATGCGCCACCTCTCGACGAGAGCAGTGATGAGTGCGTGGTCCAGTCGAATGTGCCCGATACGATACACACCATAGAATCCCGCGCGTAATAGATACTGCAAGACTCTATGGTCCAACGGATGCTCCCACAATCCAGAATTTGCCCGACGGCATGTCAACACGGTGCGTGCCTCATCCTGCACAACAGAATGACTAGTTTAAATAATAGCATTATCACGAAATATACAACAAAATGCAATGTATTTTAATTGTAAACGTAAAGTCCAACAAACGTTATTGCATACCGGACGGTCCCACATACTGTCAGCCCGATGTGCCTGTCTGAACAGTGGAACCTCCTCAGGTACATGTGCCATGAAGCCTGTACAACTGAAATATTAGATCATCCATATCAAAATCTCATTTAATCATAACATAATAACAGAAAAACTGTAATTATTGATTTTGTACTTAACGATTTAAAATACAATGAAGTAAATCTTATGGGTTTGAGAAAAGACAAATTTATGTGCCACTTACACGGAAGCAATTCGAAATTAATGATTACATTTATGGCATATTTGACAAAACTTAAATATTGATTTTGTAATGCTAAAAGTTTGAATAAATTATAAATTTTGCAAATTACATATAAAATTTGTAATTGTGAACAATGACTGCAGCATTCCAATTTTTAAAATTTTAATTTATACTAGGTAAATTTTTTTAAAATTTGTAAATTTTTTAAATTATAAAATGTGAACAATGATTGCAGCATTCGATATTAAATTTATTCAAAAATATGAAATTTTGAAATGGTAAAAGAACTACGTGATTAAGTGTAGAATCTTGTAATACACATTTCGAATCAAGTACACAGTTAAAAACTAGTACACATTTTCAATAAATTATACAAGTTTGAATAAATTATACACATTTTCAATTTTGCATTACACATTTTGAATCAAGTACACATTTTGTAATACACATTTTAAATGTACGACCCCATTTACAAATAAAGAATTTAAAAATACATAATTAAATGATCTATTACAAATAAAGAATTTCAAAATGATATATTACAACATGTAAGTATTACATAGTCTTCATCGACCAAGTCGCGCCAGACATGTTCGCCTGTCATGACCTGTCTGGTGGCACTCACTGCAATGAGCTGTCAAACGCCTGTCTAATATATCCATCTCATTCGGAATACGAGCCATAGATGTACGACCCCGTTTTACTTCTCACAAACGAAGTTCATTAGGCATTAAGGTCCACTGCGGATCATCCCAATAAGCTTGATGCGGTATTGGATTGAATTTAGTTTCCCAAACCCTCATGTATACAGGAAGTCTATATACTGGATCAACGTACTAGAATGGATTGTTACCACATTCAAACATTACAGCGAGCATATGGGAACATGGATAGTGTCTTATCTCATATTTCCCACAACTGCACGTGGGTTGATTCATCCGCACAATCTGTCTATTGCGACCTCGTCCACGGCGAAAAGATGTTTGCACCTCAAATACACGGCAGGGCCTATAAGACAATATTGATACAAATTAATCAAGTTCATATTTTTAGGTGTAATTAACTTAACAACATAATAATAACAATTTTTTCACATTACAAACTAACCTGTCATACGATATCAACTGGAAAGTATTTCCCCTTGCGATACCCTCCTCGATAGTTTTTTGCATCTCTCTAGGGTATTGGAACTCATTGCGTACATCTGTTTCAGCTTGGGCTCCCATCTCGTCAAAATATTTGACGAGCCGTCGAAATGTAAATTCAACCATAGCTGAGATAGGTAAGTTCCTTGCACCTTTCAAGACGCTGTTGAAGCACTCTGCATCATTACTGGTCAATACCCCCCAGCGATATCCACCGTTATATGCAAGGGCCCAGTCCTCAGGATTCATCTTGTGGACCCAATTGATGGCTTCTTGGTTAATAGCCTATATCTGATCTAAGTAACCATTACACTTTCGTCGCTGATCAGCCCTCCCTATTTTCCATAGAAGTTGTTTGAGCTCCTTATTTTTGAAATGTGTGTTAAAGTTACTGCAAACATGTCGAAGGCAGTGCCGATGATATCCAACAAATTGGAGCGAGGGATTCAGCCAATGCCGCCTCACAACAGCTAAAATACTCTCAGCTCGATCAGATATCAAAGTCACTCCCTGTCGGTCCATGACAATATGTTCCTTGATATTTTGAATGAAAAACGACCAAGACTCCAAACTCTCCCTATCCACAACAGCGAATGCAAGCGGTAATATTTTGCCATTGGCAGTGACAATCGTTGCTACAAGCAACACACCATTGTATTTACCGTATAAGAATGTACCATCTATAGTTATAACAGGCCTACAATATCTAAAGCTATCGATGACGGGTTTGAAAGACCAGAAAACAAAGTGGAAGACGGGCATAATGGTTGTATGCCCGGTATATTTATGCTTCCATGTCACGATGGTGCCAGGATTAGATATCTGTAATGCATGCATGAATTTAGGCAACTGCCTATATGATTCATCCCAATCACCGAATACCATTTTAATTGCCTTTGCCCTTGCATGCCACACATTCTTGTATGATATACTATAGTTCATGATCTTTTTTATATCTTTGATGACATTCTTAATTGGCATATTAGGTTCATTCTGCATACGACAATCAAATATGAGTTGGATTATCTGGGTGTGAACACTATAAACAAACAAATGTGTATATATATGTAAACATTTATTTTTTATACTAACCGCAACTTATCCCAAAATATGAGAAGCAATGTAACTGGAGCTAATATTAGTGTGGTCCCTATTTATTCGTGGGTATAAACAATGGTGAGGACCCTTGTACTGCTTTATTTCAAAAAGACCATGTTTCCTACTAAGAGATGCACGCAACCACCAACTGCAGTCGTGCTTGCAAGCAGACACCCAAAGGTCTCGCTTGGAGGTTACGACCTTGTACTCTCGATTATTTGTTGCATGGTACAATTTCACAGCATGTAGAAGTTGCTTCTTATCAATGAAAACCATTCCTCTGTCCAACTCTGGATTTTCAGCGCTCCAGATCCGGTTACGGGGAACGACATCACGGGTAGTAATGTCAAAATCACCACCCATGTGAATGTTGTCATAGAATGGGATTTCAACTCTAGGTGGAATGGGGGGCATTTTCAGGGTCAACGGGAGCCTGGGCGTTATCTTCATCATCATCGTCATCATCATCTGATCCGCCCAATAAATTTTCTTCATCACACATTTCATTGTCATCATCGTTTAGGGCGACATCAGGACCGTACATGTCACTGTCAGCAAACTGCACATTGTTAACTGCTTCTGCCATATTACCAGCAACTTCAACCGAAGTGGTATGATGGCTGCATGTGGGCACATCTTGTCTGTTATTGTCAAATTCATAATCATAGCCACCATGTGAACTTAATTCTACACCATGGCCCTCAAATGACTGTTATGTGTAGCCCATTGGATAACATTGATCTGATTCATACATAGGAGACTGAAACACTATTGTGTCAATCCCATGCGTCAACAATGTAGTGAATGGACGAGAATCCATCTGTGTCATGTTCGGGATATTGTGTACAACCTCTTTATCAATGTAGACTTCCAAACAATTTGGTGCTTGAAAACTTGCACCGATACTTAATACAGTGTTGAACGCCTCATTGTCATTGATCGGTAATATCTTGTATTTGCTGTGTGTTTGCCACTGGCGATAAGAATATCTACATTTGAAGGTCAATCGGACAGTTTCCCTGTAACTTGCCACCTTTGACATAAACATCTCCTCCAAATTGCTAAGCGTGGTGCCAATTTGCACCGTATATATCCCTGTCGGCTCAGCATCATATGAGACGCCTTCATCGGGATCCCAAATTATGTTTCCCCCCCAGTAGAAAATAATTGGAACAGGCTCCATAAACTTGCTTCAATTAAGACAAAAAACATTAAAATAACAACAATATACTTATATCTGCTTGTACTTGTAAAAGAATTATATGAAATTTAACTCATTCAATTACAATTACTTGTGACGCAAAAACTTTATTTAAGTAATCAGCAATTGTAATCCAACAATCATTATTGATTTTTTAATTAAAATATGAGTTAAAATAATGATAATGCTTTCAATTTTTTAGCTTTTTAAGAAACAAATTTTACAACACATACAAAATTAACATATGAGTTAAAAATGATTATAAATTATAAAGTAACAACATTTGTAATCATTAAATAAATATAATTGATGTAAGTTGATTTAGGTAATTGATAAATTATAAATCTAAGTAATTTACATCAACTTATGAGTGTAAGTTGTTAATCTTGTTACTTTGAGTGTAGGTCAACTTATGAGTGTAGGAAAATCCAACAATCTTATGAGGTAGGTTAAACTTATGAGTGTAGGTAAACCTAACTTTACATCAAAGTAACAACCTACATCAAAGTAACAATATTTCTAATTTACCTAAATTTCTAATCATTACATAAATTATGAGTGTAGGTTGTGACTTTATATAAATTATAAAGTGTTGGTAAACTTGATTTATACATAAAGAAATTTGATTTATACATTCGTGACCACGCTTGTAAGTAAAATATGTAAAAACGTGTTTTCAAAACACATTTTGAACAAAAATTCAAAACCAGCACTCACTTTTCTTTGTCACAAACACTCACACTCACTCTCTTTATCTCTCTCTCTAACGCACACACCCACAACACTCATACTCACGTCAAACATATATAATTTTTAATATATATAAATTTTATTTTATAAAATTCAGAGCAATTAAATTTTTTTAATTTAATTTTTCTTTTGAAATAATTTATTTTTCCAATTAATTTTATTTTTTTTCCAATGAATTTTTTTTTTCAAAGGTGGGGGAATAACTGCCACAAACATAAACCTCAGGGGTGTCAGTGTAATTTACCTAAATAAAAAATTACATTTTAAGAATTAAAGTAAAAAAATAATCATTTTATATAGTTGATTATTATTTGCTATTATCAATTATTATTATATATATTTAATATTGGTATGAATTTTGCAAAATAAAATTTATATATATTAAAAATTATATATGTTTGATGTGAGTGTGAGTGTTGTGGGTGTGTGTGCCAGAGAGAGGGATAGAGAGAGTGTTTGTGAGTGTCTGTGAAAAACAAGAATGAGTGCTGGTTTTGATTTTTTTGTTGAATTTTTACATTTTGCTTAGAAGTGGTTATTATCCACGGGTCAACAGCAAAACCGTGGTTTGCAACCACGTTTTCTGAAGATAGAAAGAATTACTTAACAAAAGCATGGTTATGTATAAATCAAATTTCCTTAATCAGATTTACTTTAAAAAAATAATTACTTAAAAATTTATGTATAAATAAAATTTCCTTAAAAGCGTGATTTGTAACCACGTTTTGTTAATTAAAAGTGTGGCTTGTACCACGTTTTTAAGATTTTACAAATTGTTCGCGGGAGGGCCACAAAAACGATGAAAGCGTGGTTTGTATCTGCATTTCAGCTTAGTTTAGGAATTCTGTCCAAACTAAGCCTACTTTGGGAAATAAATTACTATTTTGCCTTAATTTGGGAAAAACCCCTAATTTGGGCAATGATTTAATCATACGCATGTAAACGGTAACAATTTAAAAAACACTTATTTTCCGGATATTTTGATAAATCTTGATCTATTCAGACATTAGTATTTCGATAAACTAGACAGATTTATCAATAATTTTGAATATGAAGACATTATGAAGATTCTTCTTTTATTTTTCTGTTCATATAATTTTATAGTATAATTTGTATCAAGTATTGTATTTATTCAGTGCGATTGGACAAAATTGGACAAGTCATACAAAAATCTTAAATCATAGTGTAACTTTTTCTATGAAATTATTATTTTTTTCATTAAGTTGAAATAACTCGACTGATTTTGTATGACTTGTTCTTAATTTTTATTTGAAACATTGTTCACGTAATTTTTTAAAACTGGTGGTCCAATTAGTGAGATTTATGGACAATTAAAGAGAAGTTACTTTTATTTGCTCAAGCTTTTGCCAATAGGGACCTTAATGACAAAGTTATTTGGTAGGTTATTTCCTATGAGATTATTCCCTAACTTAGGGAAATAACCTCATACGAAATAACGTAGGAAATAACTTAGGAAAATAACGTAAGAAATAACATAAATAACAAATTAATGAGCTCTCATAATTTTAAGCAATATAAAAAACATAACAAAAAAATTATCGACCTGAATTGAGTCAAACTTGAGTTTCATTAATATTAATAAGCTGTCATTATGTGTTAAAAATTAGATATGCTCCTTTTAGATCTCAAGTTGAACTCTCAGTATGTGTCATGTTTATAGGTATTAATTAAGATTTGTCGGATCTACGTGGAAGGGACGTTTGGTGTGGATTGTAAGATTAGTTGATAAATACGTAAAATGATTCAGACATCCGACTATCATAAAAAGTTAAAACTTAATTGAATAAACATAATGCAGGCGCATAGAGAATAAGTCAATTGGATAATTCAAGTGGGTAAAAATTATCGAGAATGACTCATTTTATAAATCAAATATTTTAATTTTTTCAAACATAATTCTTAAACAAATTTTTTTTTTAATTTTTATATCAAATGTTTTGATAATAGCATTTTCCATGACGACTTGAAAGGCCTCTTTTGGAAAAGAGGTAAAAAGTAATTTTTTTACTTCTAATTTTTTGTGGATCAAATTTTTTGACCTCTAATGTTTATATCAATTTTTTTGTGGATCACTTCTAAAAAGTCATTTATTTATATCAAATTTTTTGACTTCTAATGTTTTGGTAATTTTTTGGGAAAGAGGTAAAAAGGCATTTTCAGTATTTTTTTTACACGTTTTTCCAAAAAAAAAAAATTTTAAAATACAAAAAATTAGCTTTTAACTTATTTCCTAAAACAACCCAAAAAATTGTTTCTACTAGTTATAGTGGCCTAATGATGAAGCTGAAGAGATAAGCGAAAGAATAACAAGATTTAACCATATCGACAGGACTAAGAAGCAATCAGAAATTATATTTTCAATTCAAAAAATATAGACAGGATTCATAATTCAAAATTCAAAAACCTAATTTGTAAAAAAATAGATAGGATTCACAACTCACAATGCAATAAATATAGACAGGATTCACAATTCAAAACCCAAATTCCTGAAACCATAACCCTAATTTCTGATTTCACAATTGAAAACCCTATAAAATATATTTGTAATTCACAATCACAGGAACGTCGTCGACGACCATCTTGGGTTTCACTCAGACTGTTCGCGGCGAAGGACACGGCCACCCTCTCATAACTGAAAATTTTCTCCCCTTCCCCTTAATTTTCTCCTCATTTTCTTTTGACTGAACTTGCTTTTCTTTTATGCCAAACATCCCCTTATACTTTCCATAATAGAGAAAGAAAAATGATTTAATGATCAGTTGGATCTATGGACTCGGGATAATTAGTACTAGACTAACCATGACAACTTTAAACATAGTTTCTTGTAATTCAATTTTGTATGACACTGATATATATTATATGATTCTATTTTTTTTTTTAATATATCGTAAATATTGTTAGGCTGTCATTAATTTATTGGAATGAAAATAAAAGGGAATGGCATGATTATTCCTTAAATATGTTTTGATTAAAAAAAAAAATTTGTGGAAAGTGAAAGTGAAAGGGAAAGAAAAAAAAAAAAATTGGAAATTTTGAAAGAAAGGGATAGAAAATTTTGAAATTTTAATTATAGATAATTTTTATATAGACAAAATTAGATTTTCTTGTGTTTTGCCATGTTTTTTTCCAATAAATTATAAAGTTAGTTACGATAATAATATACAAGAAAATTATTATTCTTATAGATAATTATTTATTGATTATGTAAAAATTATTTGTTCCTAAAAAAAATCATATAGCATTATTAAAAAAATTTAACTTATCATAAATTTCTTAAACCCTAATTTCTGAAATCATAACCCTCATTTCTAATTTCACAATTTAAAACCCTAGCCCTAATTGAAAAATGATTTCACATTCATCAATTCAAAACCCTAACCCTAATTGAAAAATGATTTCACATTCATCAATTCAAAACCCTAATTCAAAACCAAAACCCTCATTTCTGATTTCACATTCAATAGAAAACCATAACCCTCATTTTCTCATTTCAAACATAATATCTAAATTTTTCTAAACAGATTTAACATTCAACAGATGTCACATTGAACAGAAATCTGATTTCACATTCAATAGAAATCCGATTTCATATTCAACAGATTTCACAATTATAAACATATTTAAGATAAATATAAACCATTCAACATTCACATTCAACAGATTTCTAAACAGATTTCACAAATATAAACCCTAACCCTTATTTCAGATTTAAGATTTCACATTCAACAGATTTCTAAACAGATTTCACAAATATAAACCCTAACCCTAATTTATTATTTCTGATTTGACAACATTTTCACATTCATGAACCCTATTCTACCAACATTACACAAAATACCAAAATAATGAATCTAACACAAAACACCAAAGTTGGCCAAAAGTGCCCGAAATTGTAAAATTATTGGGTATGGTATGGTATGGTTTAATTTTAAAATGTCCAATTGCCGAAAATTGTAAAATGTCCAAATGCCCAAAATTGGCTTTCATTTTTTAAGTTTAATTGGGTATGGTTTAAAAAAAATTGTAATCAAATTAAATTATTAAAATTATTCAACCAATTTGACCCAAATCATTTAGGATTTTATTTTCTCTACGTTTTTACATAATTTGTTCCTAAAAAAAAATCATATAACATTATCAAAAAAATTTAACTTATTACAAATTTCTTAAACCTTAATTTTTGAAACCATAACCCTCATTTTTTATTTCACAATTTAAAACCCTAACCCTAATTGAAAAATGATTTCACATTTATCAATTCAAAACCCTAATTCAAAACCAAAACCCTCATTTCTCATTTCACATTCAATCGAAAACCATAACCCTCACTTTCTCATTTGAAACATAATATTTAAATTTTTCTAAACTTCAGGTTCATTCAACAGATTTCACATTCAACAGATGCCATAAATGTAATCCTAATTTCTCAAATTTCACATATACATTAACCAGATTAAGAGAGTATTTTTAAATCAGATTAGGGTTTTAACCATAGAACGATTATGGCATTTTCACAATTCATTTAGGATGAATTTAGAGTATTTTTATGGCATATGTAACAAAAATCTGATTCAATTCGAAGTTAATGTTAAATGTTAGATTTAACCATAGAACGATTTAGAACCACATTCATGAACCCTATTCTAACAACATTATACCCACTTTCACAACCACAAAAAACACAATAAAGTAGATCAAGAGAGAGAGACAGAAGGCATACCAACGAGAGAGAGGACAGAGAGCAGAAAGGGAGCTCGTGCACAGTGAGAGAGAGAGAGCAGTAAGAGCGAGAGAGAGAGAGAGCAGTAAGAGCGAGAGAGACGGGGCTGAGCGAGAGAGAGAGAGTCTAAGAAGCGTGATTGCAAATGACGGGGCTGGGGAAGGTTTATATCAGTTCTAAAAGCGTGGTTACAAACCACGAGTTCACTTAAAAAAATTGTATAAAAAGCGTGGTTCATAACCACGAGTTCAAAAGAAAAAATTTTGGCCAAAAAGCGTGGTTCGAAACAGCGAGTTCAGAAGAAAATTTCTTTTTCATAAAAGCGTGGTTTAGAACAGCGAGTTCTTTTGAAATTTTTTTTTGGATAAAAGCGTGGTTTAGAACAGCGAGTTCAGAAGAAAAAAAAATAAATTAAAAGCGCCTTTTGTAACCGCGATTTCTTAATCAAAAGCGCGTTTTATAATCACGATTTTAAGACTTCCCGAATTTCACACGAGACAGGCGGATATATGTTGAAATCGTGGTTGTGAACCACGATTTAGCCTATTTTGGGAATTCTTTCAAAACTAGGCTTAGTTTGGGAATTGATTTAGTATTTTGGCTTATTTAGGGAAATGCCTCGTTAATCTATTGGGATTCAAGGGGTAAATTACATTTTGTCATTTTTTTATTTTGATTCTTTATATATTTTTTTCTCACTTTAACTTTTCATATTTTAAGTTTTTCTTTTTTCCTAATTAAATCATAAAACTAACTTCTATTCAAAATTAAACTAAAAATGTCACATTAGCTTCACATGGTATAAAAAATTTATTGTTATATTAGAATTTAAATTTGTGTCAAAAGTGTAAGTTATATATAATAAAATATTTATGCAATATGTTTGTCAATGTGTCAATTCTTGTATAATTTTGAATAACTTCTAGAATAAATTAGAAAAAAATTTAAAACATGAAGGATCAAGGTAAAAGAAAAACAAAATTCAAAGACTAAAGTGAAAAAAATTCAAATATTAAAGGGGCAAAATGCATGAGGTCAATTTGCATTTAAGTCCTTAGGCCTCTCATTTTTTTGACGGATTAGGTTGGATGAGATTACAAGTATAATGAGATTGAATGAAAAGATTAGTAATAGAGTGAGATTAGTTCAAAAATGTAAAAGAAATAATATTTATTTATGTACTACCAGATTAATAATACTATAGCAATTATTTTTTATTTATTTTACTATTTTAAATGGATTTAATATAAAAAATTGATGAGAGAGATAGGGATGGATGGGTTATCCTCGCAAGGGGAGAGAGAGCGAAACATGAAGGAAAAGACCGCAGCAGTGTGACGGAGGGAAATTATTAATGAAATTAATTTTTGATGAGAGAGATTTGTGTCATGTTGATTTGAATTTGTGAAATTAGTTTTTGAAAGTTTTGTTGAAAAAATAGATACTGCATTAAAATATTTTTTAAAAAATTATTTATCTCCTATGATAAAATTGTATAAAAATAATAAGTATTTTTAATTTTGTTTCTCGAAATTAATTTTTTATTTTTAAAAAAAAAGGCAAATTACAAATACACTTCTGAAGTTTGCTAAAAATACGATTTGTCCTATGTAATTCTGAAAATTACATCCCGCCCTTTGAAATTTCTAATTTTATAATAAATAGCCCATTTTATCAATAAATCACTAAGTCAATTAATAATATTTTAATGATATTAGAAATTTGTTTCAATTATTAGTTTAGGTAATATTATCATTGTATAGGAGAACAGTTATAAATTTTATTTTTTCAATTAATTTTGTTAAATAAAAAATTTTGATTATGGAGTTTGTAATTTTTCAAATTACATGAAAAAAATTTATATTTTAAACATATTTAAAAGAATGTATTTATAATTAACCTCTTGAAAAAATTAATGAAACAAGTTTATCAAAACTAAACCAAAAGTAATGGAAGTCATATAACGATGGGATTTTGTTAGAAAGAAGATGTTTTCATCTAATGAGTGAAAAAAATAAGTTGATTGAATTGATAAAGATGATGTTAATAAGTTGATTATTAGCTGTTTGGGATAACTCATATAAATCACAATTTTTTTGTTCAAAGATTTTTTAAAAAAATTATGTCAAAAAATTTTACTTTCTCAATTGGTCTCGTGTTGATAAATTTATGAGCAAACTTCACTTTACCCCCTTGAGGTTTGAACCCAATGCGGATTATCCCCTTGGTACGTACTGGGGAGTACCTTGCTTTTGTTTCTTGAAACCTATTGTAACAGGGTAAAAAGGAAAACAATACAATAGTTTGGGTTGACTGAGAAACCCTGGCCTCCAATTAAACACAAGTGTTTGAGAATAAATGACCACACACCTCTCTTATTCATGACTAGCCAATCTTATATTGGCAGCCTCAACGTTCACAACCATAAAATTAGGAAAAGAAGTTAGACCCACTAGTTCCCTTGAAACCAAGTCAAACCCAACTACTAACAACTATCACTAAAAACTAGGATTACATCTGCAAGGATAACAACCTCAACAGAAATATTATTTAAAAAAACAATAACTAAAAAGCAACAAAAACAGCCACGTAACAATTCCTTCTCTCTAAAAAGCAGCCTTGTCCTCAAGGCTATATTCAGGAAACTGTTGCTTCATGGTTACCAGATTTTCCCAAGTAACTTCAGCGGGTGATAATCCTTGCCAATGAATGAGAACCTCGTTTTTCCTCTTACGCACTCAACGATCCAGAACTGCTTGCGGCTTAGGAACAAGAATTTCATCTTTATTGCATACAATTGGGAGCATGCTTTGTATAGGAAGGTTTTCACCAATCTTTTTCTTCAACAGTGAGACATGAAAAACGGGATGAATATGCGAATCCTCGGGCAGGTCCAATTTATATGCCACGGCCCCAATCTTTTCAGCAATCTGGAATGGCCCATAATACTTAGGAGAGAGTTTGAGATTTTTCCTCATTGCTATGGATGCTTGCCGATATGGTTGGAGCTTAAGATAAACCCAATCTCCCTCTTCAAATTCCCTTTCTCTATGATGACGGTCATATACTTTCTTCATGCGTGACTGCACTTCCTTCAGTGTTGCCCGCAAATCTTTAATAATCTGATCGCGATCCATTAACTATTTCTCCACGGCGTCAACCTTCACCATGCCGGGAATGTAGGACAATAAAGTTGGCGGTGGCCGACCATACACAACTTCAAAAGGGGTCGTTTTAATAGCTGAATGTCAATTGGTATTATAGCAATACTCAGCCCATGCTAACCACTTACTCCACTCCTTCGGCTGTGAACTCGAGAAACATCACAAGTACATCTCCATTATACGATTTACAACTTCACTTTGACTATCCGTTTGGGGATGATATGCCGAACTATAATTAAAGTCAGTGCCATTCAACGTGAATAATTCTGACCAGAATAAACTTGTGAATGTCGGATCTTGATCACAAACAATGGTTCTTGGCATTCCATGCAATTTGAAAATATTATCAAAGAAAATTCGTGCAACTCCAATAGCCGTATATGGATGTGACAAGGAAAGGAAATGAGCATATTTGGACAACCTATCAACAACTACCAGAATAGTAGTTTTTCCATTAGACATCGGCAATCCATCAACGAAATCCATAGAAATATCCTCCCATACTTGTGTTGGAATAGGAAGTGGTTGGAGTAATCCCGCAGGGGCAAGTTGTTCGGCCTTGTGTTGTTGGCATGTGTCACAAGCTGAAATGAACTCCCGAATTTTTCTCCTCATGCCAGTCCAATAAAAATTTGCTCTAATCTGTTGCACTGTTTTGTGGTACCCCCCATGGGTACTGTTGTGGAACTGATTCAGAATCTCATTAATTAAAGAAGAATTTTCAACAAGATAAATTCTTTCCTTAAAAAATATGACTCCATCTTTAAACTCCCATGGTCCCATTGCTTCACCGTCCATGATATGTTGAACCAGCCTTTGCAATTGTGAATTGGACTTGAATTCTTCTTTTATGGCTTCCATCCAATCAGGAATAAGTTGAGTAATAGCTGCAAATTCTCCACTGTTTCTTTCCGTAACCTTTTTTGTATATTCTCTTCTTGAAAGAGCATCAGCCACAATATTCTCCTTTCCCTTTTTGTATTCGATAACAAAATAAAAGCCTATCAATTTATATAACCACCTCTGTTAAGCTGTAGTGGTAATTCTCTGCTCCCACAAATACTTTAAGCTTTTTTGATCGGTTCTTACAATGAACTGTTTTCCCAGCAAATATGCTCTCCACTTCTGGACAGCCAATACTAATGCTAGAACCTCTTTCTCGTAAGTTGACAACAACAAGTTTCTTCCCTGTAGTGCATGACTGTAAAAAGCTATTGGTCGTTCTTGCATTAAAACAGCCCCCACACTCGATCCGCTAGCATCACATTCAACAATGAATTTCTTTGAGAAGTCAGGTAAAGCTAACACTGGAGCTTTAGTCATGGCTTCTTTCAAATTCTAAAATGCTAATTCAGCCGCTGATGTCCATGCAAAGGAGTCTTTCTTCAACATTTTGGTAAGGGGTGCAGCTATTTTACCGAAATTATGGATAATTTTTCGGTAATAGCCAGTCAATCCAAGGAATCCCCGTAGTGCTTTAAGTGTGTTGGGCTTAGGCCAACTCATCATCACAGCAATTTTGTCCGGATCCACAGCGACACCTGTATCAGAGATGACATGGCCTAGGTATTGCACTTCATTTTGCCCAAACTGACATTTTTCCCTCTTAACAAATAACCCATGAGATCTAAGTACAACCAATGCAATTTTAAAATGCTGAAAATGTTCATCCCAAGATTTGCTATATACAAGAATATTATCAAAAAAGACTAAGATGAACTTCCGCAAATAATCTTTAAATACCTCATTCATTAGAGATTGGAAGGTAGATAGAGCATTAGTAAGGCCGAACGGCATTACCAAGAACTCATAGTGACCGTGGTGAGTTCGGAAAGCAGTCTTTGAGGTGTCTTTTGGTATGACTCGAACTTGATGGTACCCGTTACGTAAATCGAGCTTTGAGAATATTCTTGCTCCTTTCAACTCATCCAATAACTCATCAATGACTGGAATCGAGAACTGGTCCTTAATTGTGATCTTGTTAAGAGCACGATAGTCGACACACATACGCCATGATCCATCATGCTTTTTAACTAAGATGGCTGGTGATGAATAAGGGCTATTACTGGCCGTGATCACGCCAGTAGATAACATTCCCGCCACTAACTTCTCTATCTCTGCCTTCTGATAATGAGGGTAACGATAGGGCTTGATACACACTGGTTCGCTTCCTTCCGTTAAGGGAATCTTGTGATCATGTGCTCGTGGAGGTGGTAGACCTTTGGGCTCTTCAAACACATCTTGGAATTCTTCCAAAATTTGCTGCAATGGTGGAGGTTGACATGCAACCTCAACTTTTGGAAGTGAAGTCCCAAGTGCGAACAAGTGGAGCAACACCCCCTTTTTTGATTTTTTGAATTCTCGGCTGAATTGTAGATCCCCAATTATCTGGTCCCTTGGAACAGATATGCCTTGGAGAGACACTTCTCTATCTTCTATCTTGAATTTCATCTGCAACTTTGCGAAGTCCCACAAAATTGGACCAAGTGTACTCAACCATTGAGTGCCTAACACAATATCATATCCTTCTAATGGAAGCAAATAAAAATCCACAAGAACAAGTATTCCTTGTAAAATTAATTTAACATTTGTACACTTACCTGGACTGGATAACTTTTCACTAGAAGCAACCACAACCTCAAACTTTCCTCATCTCTCAGGTTGTAAGGCCACCTTCCTAGCAAGAATTTCACTAATGAAATTATGAGTGCTTCCTGAATCCACCAAAGCGATGGTTGATATGTGTCCAACGCCTCCTTTTACCCGCATTGTTTCTGGTGCGCATGCAAGGAAATCTCAAGCACCTCTTTGTAGTCCTCTTGAACAGATTCTTCCATGTCCATAATAACGTCGCCATCTTCTTCTTCATAGTAGGCCTCAATTAAGAACAACTTTTTGCATCAATGCCTAGGAACAAACTTCTTGTTGCAGTTGTAACACAAGCCCTTCGTGCGTCGCTCTTGCAATTCAGTCGGTGACATTTGCTGAACTGGAAGTGTAGCACCGGTGTTAGTGGTCTCCTTGTTTGATACCATAACTGAGCATCACCCTCCAAGTGGAAAGATGCAAGTGGCACACGATCTTCTTCCGATATTTGATGGAATTGAAAAAATTGTTCCACCCAACATATCCAACTCATTGTATCTCCTTCATCATTAAAGCGAGGGAAGTCAAGTTTGACAAATTTTGGAGCATATGAATGTGATGTTCTCGTCTGGCGGGTTCCTAGATTGTTGCCAGGTCGTCCACCATGGGTCTGAAGTGGAGCCACTGAATTCTCTCCATCCTCACGCTCCATATTTGCTAGTGGTATGATGGTTTGTAAATTCAACTTGCTAACGATTTCGGCAAGCTGTGCCATAATTTGTTGTTGACCAGCGGTAAGAGAGCCTACTTCGTTCTCCAAACTCTCCACTCTTTGATCCATGCCCTTGCTCTGATACCACAATGGTACGTACTGGGGAGTACCCTACTTTTGTTTCTTGGAACCTATTGTAACAGGGTAAAAAGGAAAACAATACAATAGTTTGGGTTGACTGAGGAACCTTGGCCTCCAATTAAACACAAGTGTTTGAGAATAAATGACCACACACCTCTCTTATTCATGACTAGCCAATCTTATATTGGCAGCCTCAACGTTCACAACCATAAAATTAGGAAAAGAAGTTAGACCCACTAGTTCCCTTGAAACCAAGTCAAACCCAACTATTAACAACTATCACTAAAAACTAGGATTACATCTGCAAGGATTATTTAAAAAAACAATAACTAAAAAGCAACAAAAACAGCCACATAACACCCCCTGACATTCGAAAATCACCACATAACCCCCATGTAGTTTATGGACCAAAGTGTACGTTTAACTTCTATTAATAACAATGGTAAATTGACCTTTATACCCATCCTTGTCTTTTTCATCCTTTCGTCTAACTTATGTTCTTCTTGTATCTTCTCTCTCTTATGGCAGCAACCATGGCATCAATCATCGCTGCCAATCACTGCCTCTATTCCTCTTTATTCTTATTCGTTTCTCTTCTCACTCCTTCACTCTGGCATCACCGCCTCACACTCCATCCACAACAACTACCTGTGTCATTCCCATTCACCGCCAATGATGGCACGTAGCACCATCTAATTTCTTAGTCATGGGACCTACTGCAATCAGATTTCTAGATCCCAGTCACAATATGTTCGAATTCCCAGTGTTCATAATCTATTCGCCCCAATGAATCTGTTGAATTTTTTTGTTTGGTTCTGTGAATTATATATGTACACATGTATATAATGTTAGCATTTGTGCCCTCAAAAATCAATTTGTTGACTTTATTGACTGATTAAATAAATTGTTTGGCATTTTATTTTGCACTTTATATATTATTATTTTGGGTAATGTTATATTTAATGTTACATATGATGTGAACATAAGGTCCATTGGGTAACATTGTAGAAAAACATGCTAATGGTTAATGAACTAAAAGCTGGGAGTTATGATTTTTTGGTATATTGTAGACCCAATTAATGTTCTAGGCTATAGGCGTTGATTGGGCATTACACTACTATGGTCTACACCTATTTTGTTACTATATGATAGAATGATTAACTCTATCATTGAGGTAGTGACCTTTGGCAAATAGGTGGGTGCTATGCAATAAGTACATGCACTGAACATGATCAGTTTTGAGAACTCCTATGGAATGATCACTATCAGTTTAAAAGGTAGTTTTATTACAATGCACTTATTTTCCTTTGACCTGAGAGGCTTATATAAATTAAGTAACTATTCATTTAACTTTGATATTGTCAATCGGTGACGCTGAACCAATGACTATACGCGGACATGTTGGGTTATGTGAGTGGTAATTGATTTATATAGGTGTTTAACATGGAATCCACCATTCTTAAAGTGATAAAGTATATTCAAGCAATTTTTCCTATTAATGTTGGACCAAAAGAAAACCGGCTGGTAACTTTTTTCACAAAAAAATATTTTATACATATATAATTACAAAAGTACTATTTTTGAAAAATGCTTTTGGGGTCCAATTAGAAGAAGGAAAAATTTAGAATTCGGTTACATGAGTTAGGGCTTTTGATAGTGATAAATTTGTCCATACCTAATAACTCATGTGGAATATAGTTTGGTGGAAGGAAATTTGTGATTAATTGTAAGAAAGGGCTTTACTTGTAATTCTCTGCTTTTAGGGGTTTAATTGTAATGTGTTGATGGACATTATTACAATTAGTGAAAGTTCTATATTATCTGTTTAAAAGATAATTAATGAAAAAATGGATAAGGTGTATCCTGTATATTTAAGATAAAAGATACATCTTTTATTTTATCTCCACAACTAAAAAATAGAGATCCCTAAGGATCCCACCTACATGCAAACTCTATCATGTGTTGTGTATATATATCAGATGTATTTGATACAAAAATTGGCCATTAGAATTTTTAAGGTCTGTAGAAAATACATACACAAAAATAAATCAAAGAGGGTGTAAAGTGAATCACTTTGGAGGCGAGACACTTGGATGGCTTGGTGAGGTATTATCAACAACACACTTGGAAAATGTATTTTAGATTGTGTAATCAGGTGGTGTTTCTTTGAAAAAGTGTTTTTCAAAATAAATTATTTTTCCTCAAACTTTCAAGTATATGTGTATATATGTATGTATATTATAAATGCAATTAAACTAGAGACATGAACTAGGTTACAAATTAGAAATTAAGTTATAAAATTAGAATTATTTGGATTAATATTTGGTTTTATTATGTACCAGATGTAACAACCTTCGAATTGGGACATTTTTGTATTACTTATTTAGTAGCAGTGGGTTGGAGGAGAGAACAAAGAGGAGAATGTTGAGGTTGGTTTGGTATGTGTTGTTGGGAGTGTAAGTTGTTGTGTTTGGGCATGTATATTATTTTATTGATAAGTTGGGACAGCTTTGGTTTTGTTAAAGATAAGCAAGCAAAAAAGAAAGCAAATAAAGAAAATGGCTCTGGAGATATAATGGAAGGGTGATGGGTTCATGGTGGTAATCAAAACTCTATGGGTGTGTTTGATTGGACGGACTAGAAAAAGGGGGGATTAGAATCCATCGGACTTGAGTCCTGGGACTGTGAATCCCCCGGACTATTTGGTTGGATTGGATATGTATCCTGTGTTTGTTTTTTCATGGGATTAGATGTCTGGATAGGACTATTTTCAGTGAATCCAACGTTTGGTTGGACGGACTGGATAGGATAAATGAACAAAAGACTATTTTACCCTTTTTCAATTGTTTACTAAGTAATAGCAATATTAAACATATCTTTAATATTTTAATTATTTTTAGTAAACATTAAACATACTAATGGTTAAATTTTGTTTAAAGATATTTAAACATACTAATATTGATAAATTTTTTTGACTGGTACAGATATTTTTATTTAAACAAATAAAATTTTTTACTAAACATTAAACATACTAATGGTTAAATGTTTAAATTTTTATTTAAACAATTAACATTGAAATTATTTTGATGTACAGATTATGTTTAAACAATTAACAATTAACAATTAAATAAATGTTGATGTACAGATTATGTTTAAACAATTAACAAATGTTGATGTAATTAACAACTAACAAATGTTGATGTAATCAAATGTTGATGTATTAAAACATAATTTAATAGATGTTAAATAAATATACATGTTGATGTACAGATGTTGAAATAATTTAATAAACATGTTGATGTACAGATGTTTAAATGTTTAAATAAAACATAATTTAAATAAATGAAATTATTTATTGTTGAAATTAAACATTTAATTGTTTAAATAAAACATCTATTAAAACATCTATTAAATTTAAATAATGAAATTAAATAAAACATAAACAAAATTTTAAAATAAAACATCAATAAAATATCTATAAAAAATTATTTTAAAAAATTAAATAAATAAAACATTAATAAAAAGTTAAATAAAATTATTTTATTTTTAAATTGAGACATTTAAATTTTATTAAATATAATACATAATTAAATAGTAGAGGGTCAAAATTGTCATTTTCGCATCTAATCCAAACAGTGATTAGTCCCCCCAAAACAGTCCCACCCCCCTCCCCAGGACAGGATAGTCCCCCATATGGGGGACATGGAGTCCGGCCGGACATGGAGTCCGGCGGACTAAAAAAAAATCAAACGACGGATAAGGAGGGAGGCCGGACATGGAGTCCAAATAGTGGATAGTCCCCCCCTTATCCCCCCAATCAAACACACCCTATGGTTATTATTACTGGAGGCCCATGTGGATATTTTTCTAGGATTTAATTTATTAGAAATATACCAACATGAATAGGAGGTGCTGGTGGAAAAGAAATGGAATACAGAGAGAGGAAACAATAATGACATTCTTTGGTAAATTTGAAAATGTATAAAGGGTATTTTCATCCTAAAAGTAGACATACTCTCTATATAAGTGTGTGACTCTTATAGTCCGTTATCTTAGACAAAAAAACTAACGGTGCATTTTAGTCCATAAACCACGTGGGGGTTATGTAGTGATTTTCGAATGTCAGGGAGGTAATCCGCATCCGACCCAAACCACAAGGAGTAAAGTGAAGTTTGCCCTAAATTTAAAAAAAAATAAAAACATAATTAAACAAAATCAAAATAAGCCCAAAAAAAGTTTTTGTTTTTAGTTTTTTTTTATACTTTTTTTCAAAATTTTATTTTATTTATATTTTTTTTATTGTGTCTCGTCAAGTCAAATCTAAAATCCTAACATTTTTTTTATATATAAAATTCACTAAAAATAAAAATAAGTCAACAAAAATTACTTAAAAAAGCAAATCCCTAATACGCATGAGCCACATGCGCAATAATAAGACTTGTCATGACCCTTCTTTATTATCATTATTATTTATTTATCAATGAAAGTCAATTGTTATTTATTAATTATTAACTCAACACTTTAAGTGAGTTGAACTTCCAACTTCACTCTTTATAAGGTTAGAAATGAGCGTCCATGTGGCATGATCATTTGGATTTGAATTTGAACCTTATCCAAATAGTTTTTGAATTCAAATTCAAATCTATTTGGATAACCACTTAGGATACATATATTATCACCATTAACTGATATGGATATATGATAAAAAAAACATATTATATATCTGATATATGGGATATGGGTGATTAAGAGAGAAACAACGTATGTTTCAGTTTTTCTCATATACTGACTCTCTCCTAAAAACAACGATCAAGCCATTTGCACTGTGATTTGTAATATCACCCCATTGCTGGGATGATTGACCAGATTCAGGAAGCACGTGATTTACCCACGAGGTTCTTCGCTAAAAGGTATGATCTAAACATTTTATCCGCTGCGTTATAATGCTTTATGATTTACAATAAAACACCTAAATATTACACCCACACCTCAAGGCTACAAGGACATCTGCAACTGCAGTTAATCTATTGGGATTCAAGGGATAAATTACATTTTGTCATTTTCTTTAAAAATTATATTATTATATTAGAATTTAGATTTGTGTCAAAAGTATAAGTTATATATAATAAAATATTTATGCAATCTGTCTATCAATGTGTCAATTTTTGTATAATTTTGAATAACTTCTAGAATAAATTGAAAAAAAAAACATGAAGGATCAAGGTAAAAGAAAAAAAAAATTAAGACTAAAGTGAAAAAAATAGGCAAATATTAAAGGGGGCAAAATGCATGAGGTCAAATTGCTTTTAAGTCCTTAGGCCTCTCATTTTTTTTGACAGATTAGGTTGGATGAGATTACGAGTATAGTGAGATTGAATGAAAAAATTAGTAATAAAGTGAGATTAGTTTAAAAATGTAAGATAAAAATATTTGTTCATATCAATTCAAATTTTTACTTAAATTTAAAATAAAATTAGATGAGAATTTAATGAATGGTTAGAGATGTTCTTACAATTTACAAATATCTCATTTTTTGTTGTGTGATGGCACCAAACTCTTCGACTCGGCATATCTATTTTTGCTCATTACCAATCAATGCTAAAATTTCTTTTGTCCAAATTTAACGTTTGAGAATATATTTTTTTAGTATGACACAAAAAAATTATTAAAAATATAAATCATCTTCATACGTCTTTTTTAAGTGCTAAAATAAAAAATTATCATAACATTTTATAATAATTTTATGTATAAATTTTTTATTTGTATAACACTACTCTTTTTGTATCATAGAATAATCCCAAAAAGGCCGAATGTGTCCAATTAGCAGTGTTTTGTTTGGGGCTCCCCAACCGTTTGTATGGGCCTTCTAGGACCCAAATAAGTAGGAGCGGAACTAGGAGAAGATTATGAGGGTGTTTGTTTGGGCTTTTCTAAGCCAACTTATAGCTTCTGACTTTTGAAAAGTTATTTTAGGCTGTTTGGTTAAACTAATTTCAAACAGCTTATGATTCTAACAACTTATTTTAAGTCAAAAAAGCTGATTCTGAGAAGCTGCTCACCCATTGCTCCTGATTATCAGCTTCTGCTGTGGACATGTTAATTTACGGTTATACTCTTAGATTTTTTTATTTTTTATTTTTTTAAAATTAGAAAAAGGCCCAAATGGACTATAGAATATTATTATTATTTTTTATGAGAAATGTAGATAAGTAGTGAATAACAAAAAATAAAAGTTAATTGAAAAAGCTACTTCACAGTTTATTTAACAAACACTACTCAGCAACTTAAATCTATAATCTAATAGTTATATCAAACAGATTAACAGCTTCTGATTAAAGCCATAATCTATAATCTGTTAAGCTAAAATTTATAATCTGTTTTAACAGCTACACTAAACGGGGCCTATGGGGGGCCATGGCCACCCTATTTTTGTGAACATTATTCACTTTGCTTGTTTTTTATTTTTCAAAAACACTTTTCAGAAAATTCTAATTTCTTATTTTCTGTATTTTTTGTTTTTACTGAATTTTTTAAATATTTTAAGCAACTTTTTTAATTTTTAGACAAACCTAACATAAATACACATAAAAGGTATAATTTTTGTAAAAAAATCTTTTAAAAATTCACTAAATATCAAAAATACAAAAAAAAAAAAACGAGAATTCAATATATTTTTCTTATTTTTATGTATTTATTTATTTTTAAAAATATTTTTTCACAATTTTTTTACCTTTTAGATGCATCTAAGTAAGGTGCATCTAAAAAAGTAAAAAAAAAAATGCTTAAAATTTTTAAAATATACACTAAAAACAAAAAAAATACGAAAAATAAAAAACTCGATTTTCAAAAAAACTTAATCTAAAAAACTCAAACCAAACATACAGATTGTTTTCCATAGAACTTTAAAAATATATATATCGTTTTATATATAAAATGGGCTCCCAGTATAACAAAAATATATGTCATTTTTCTTTCATGTTGAATTCTCTTTCTATCTTACATATAAAAAAAAAAAAACTTATTCATCCTATTAGAAATTGCTTCTATGGTATTAATTTTTTTTTTATATATATATTTTATATATCATATATACATACATGTGTGTTTTGTGTATATGGTGAAAAAATTTATTTTTTTTTGACCCCTCCTGTAAAGAAATCCTAGTTCCGTCCCTGCAAATAAGCCAATACATAGCTTTGATTATAGGTCGGCAACCTATTGTATTAGGTCGTATTCATATCTTGTCATGTCAAGTTGATATAATAATTATCTTAATATTAATTTAACTCGTTTATCATTTCATGTTATCATATTGTGTTATTTTTAGTGCATGTCTTATTCGCATCTTGTTACTATGCTTAATTAAAAATTTAAGTGTATGAGAAGAATAAAAATTTTACTCACAAAATAAAATTAATGAAGTTATTCTCTATTGAATAAAATTATTCATAAGAATATTTTATATCAATTCAACCTTATTTTCTTAATTTACATTATATCCTATTATTATTATTCTTTTTACTAAATTAACTATATAATGGTTGACAAAACACATTATCTCGAATTAAAAATATATTTATTAGCTTATAATCTTACTTTATATATATTTTTTAATAAGGTAGATTGATTTATATAAGGGATTAAAAAAGGGTTTGGCTTCTTTTAAGGTGGCTATTTCAATTTGAGAGAATGTTTGGATTTGATATGTCAATTTTGAGACCGATTTAAATAATTTGAACCGTTCAATTTTTAAAACTCATTAAGTAAAATATCCATGTAAAAAATAAAGATGATCGAATTACTGAAATCGATCTTACAATGGACCAAACCCATTAAAAAATGCCATGGCACCCTCTAATGAAACATTACAACAAAAAGAGTCTTTGGAGACGAAAACTAATGACGAAAATAAATTTTGTCGTGAAAGATGTACCTTTTAGTGAAGAAAATAATATTTCGTCTCCAAATGTACCATTTTTAGAGAGAAAAAAAAAATTCGTCACCAATCAACATATATAATAAAAAAATTAGGTGACGAAATTATTTTTCGTCATTATTTTTATTTTTTTTTGTCACTAAAGATTTTTCCGCTATTTTTTTGGATTGTGCCAAAATTTTGAGACTTTTGGTGAGAAAAAAATTGATCACCAATTATAAAATTATTAATGACGAATATATTTTTGTCACCAATAAATTTTAATATTTTTATATCATTTACTGAGAAAACTATCTGTTGTCAATAATTTTACCTTTTGGTGAGCAAATAATTTTGTCACTAATTTCGGAGGGAAAATTGAGCGGCAAAAGAAAACCCAAAATAGGCTTGGCTTCTAAACATAGAATTTGTAAGCTGCAAGTTGTTTGGGGTGTCCTAAATAAGTGTACTTTTTTATCTTTTTGGACTAAAAATTGAGGAAAAAAATATGGATGTTTGGGTTAACTTTTTGACTTTTTATAAAAAAATGTGTATTAAAAAATTATATAAATTAGTGTGTAAAGAAAAATTAGGATTAAAAATTGTGCAGTCATACTTTTTGACTTTTGATGAATAATGATAATTTTTTAATTTTTTGAGTAACTTTTTAACTTTTTTTTTTTTTACAACTTGCCCAACTTGCCTGTAGTGGATGAGAGGGAGAAGAGAGAGGGTTCGAAGGGACGACTAGTTCGTGCGGCGCGAAACTTCGACTTCGAACGGTGCTCTCCATTCGGCGGCGGCGACGATTGACGGTTCCATTCTTGAGGTATGTTCGGATTCCCCTCCTCTCTCTCTCTCTCTCTCTCTCTCTCTCACAATCACTCCATTTTTGAAATTTCCTCTTCAAACTTCCCAAACACGCCCCGTGCTTTACAAACCCTTTCTCAATTTCTGATTTGATACTCGAATTTCATTATCTCCAAATATTTGTTTGGCTCTGTCATATCTGTGTTTGCTATTTTTTATTAGGGTTTTATAACTGTTCTTTTGGATTCACATGTCTTGATTTTCTTCTTGTTAGGTTGATTTGTGCTATTAGGGGGTTGTGAAAGCCAAATATTCGATTGGTGCTATATTACCAATTCTGGGTTTGCCTTGCTTTTTAGTGGGTTTGGTTCTTTGTTCATGTTAATCTGATCTTACCTCTTAAAAATAGGCCTAAGGACGGAATTTGTGTCGAGAGAAGAAGATTGTGTATTGGGGTTGTGGAATTTGGCCATTTACGCAACTTCCATTGAACCATTGTTTGCTTATTTTCTGTAAAGAAGCTTGAATTTATTTTCCATTGAACCATTTTATTTGAATTTTGGTACTTAATTTCTTAACTTAGTTAAGAACTCTTGCATGACCCATTAAAATGCTGATTAATTTGTTGCCTATTTTATGCTTTTGGACTACTATTATTTTATTAAATTTTAAAAAATTACCATTATCAAAATGGCTTCTCAATTACAGGGCTTAGCTTGGTGATTTGAGTCTCATGAGCTGCATCCTCCTCCCCCTTCACTTAGGGGTATTTATATGTATGTATGTTGTATACAATGTTTGGAGCTTAGCCAATATGTCACTAACTTCAAACTTCAAATGCTATATTTCATCTTTAGTTAAAAACATCATTGGGTCTCAATATGATTCATATAACTTGGAACAATTATTGTCCATTCATGTGAGACATAATTGATTCATTATATTTCTAATGGGCATGCCTTTTTTGAAAAAATAAAAATATTCACAATTTGGTTTCTCAACAAGGAAATCAATATAAATCGGTTTCTAGAAAGATATGAGTCTCTAGGTTTCATGAATTTGTTCTTATAAGATGTAAAGTTTTCAGTCATTTAGGGGTTCAGAACCATTCAGACCATTTCCACTTTGAAAGAAACAGTACTTGAATTTGATATATTAGTGAATAAAGTTAGATTGTATATTATTTTTCCCTTGATTGGGCCTTGTAGATTCCATGAGACTTTGAAGTTATAAATTATACTTGTAGTAGAAAGTACAAATTTGATTTTTTTTCGTTTGGTAAACTGTGCATGCTAGACTCCTCCTAGAGAAAGAGAAGGGTAAGTACAGACCAATTTCATTAGAAATTTAAATGAGTCATGACCTCCTTATACCTATTTAAAATGAATCCTTAAAAAAAAAAAATTTGAATCTTACATGGTGGGTAAGTACTAAACTACCTAATAATTATCCATTAGGTAACCCAACCCAACTTATTTATTTTTTGTTCTTTGAGTCAGCCCAACTACGCAACCACCATCACTTACCTTACCACAACCACTTCTCTACCACTGCCATTCCCCACCGCCCCTATAGCCACCGCATCTGCCAGCACTTCCATCCCAACCCAACCCATTTATAACCCACCCAAACCCATCCAAACCTGTCCATTTGAATGTGTAGTATGTGGATTCTTATGGAATGAGGGTTAATCTTGAATTATTTGATCTTATATATATGTGTGTGTGTGTTTGTGAAGTTTGTTTGTAATGTTTTTTTAGATTGTAGAAAACAGGTGAAATAGTGTTTTGGAGAATGGTGAGAGGGTGAGATGGAATGGTGTAGTGATCTAGTGTTTTGGAGAACCACTGGATGAACCAATGTGAAGCCAATGTGAATACCATAACTGATGCTTCCATTGTAGAAAAACTTGATTACAAAACTTATGTCAGTTACCATTTCTTCAGACTCTCTCTCTTGCATGAACATGCCCCCATCTTTATTAATTTGTTTACATATATGTATTTTTAGAAGTAATATTTTTCCATCAAACCACTATAAGGTTGATTATGCATCTATTAATATTTTTAGGATCATGTACACGAGGCAAAATAAGAAACCACTGTATTATTGATATGACCAATGGACAATATTATCAATTTATTTCACACGTAGAATGTAAATGAACATTGAATTCCACTTATAAGATTCAAATGAAAAGCAAACCCCAAGCTGGACATCATTAAACGGTTGTCTATCTTGTTAGTTCTTGCTTTATAATAGAGATGTTGGTTCATAGCTTTCATGCCAATAGAGTTATATGGACTTTGGTTGTAGTTTCTTTGTTCTTGTCGGTCCCCATTCATTGTTGTATTTAGGTTCTGCTAATTCAAGACGCGATTTCCATGGAATTGGAATTACATCGTTGTTATGTAGAATGAAAATATGCATTTTTCAGAAACTCCATAGTTCAGACTAGTGAGACTTGACTTACATATCACTATTAATTCCAATTTAAAGCAAAACCCAAAATTAATCAAAGGTATAAAAATTGAAATTATGAACAAATGAGTAAGAACACCAAAAACATGTTACTTAGAAGGATCACCATGAGCAACCAACCATGGCTCAACCATTGATTCACCAAACCCATCAACAATTTGTTGCCTATATATTAAATCTCCTAACACCTCCACCAACAATACAATCAGCCAAATTAGGTTGCTTCCCCAACCAAATTAACTTTTATCTGCTCTGTTTAACTAAACCTGACTATAACTGTCTAACTAAACCATAGCTGCAGCTGCAGCTGCTGTAGTATTAGCTGCTCTGTCTGTAGACTGTGATCTTGGCTGCAGCTGGCTGCTGTTGCTGCTCTGTCTGTGGACTTTGGCCTTGGCTGCAGCTGACTGCTGTGGCTGCTGTTGCTCTGCCTGTGGCTACACTGCTGCTCTGCCTTATCAAAAGATCCCATTGTTTAGAATTATAGAGCAACTTGATAGTTTTAGAATTATGGAGCTGCTGCTGCTCTGCCTGAGCTGCTGCTGCTTTGCCTTATCATGATGAGTAATGTTTTTGAGTTTTTGTCATGTGCCAAGTTTAAATTTTGTACCTTTTGGATTATGGTTTGGCGACAAGTTCGCTAGAAACATTTAATCTATTTGGTATGACAAGGTTACGTAAAGTACCTTTCAATTAAGGTGTTTCGATATTTTGGGATTATGTTTTTCTTCTTTTATTTAATGGTGCATAATTATATTGTCTATATTTTCCAATTAAAGTTGAATGGTGTTATATAGTTGTAGAAAATGGTCAAAGGAAAAAAACAATGGCTGAAACCCGGTGATTTGAGAACTAAGAAGCTAACAGAATATGAGAAACAAAGAAATAAGTGAATCAAGAAGAACTGTGAGGTAATGAACAATCTTGGAGTGAAGAATATTACAAATTCTTTGATGACTGTCATTCGACCCAAATGTGCAAATGCAAAGGAAAAGGGAATTAGGGTTGAGGTAGATGATGATGATGATGAGTATAAACCGTCAGAGAGTGAGAATGACAGTGATGATGAGTCATTGGGTTCTTTTTATTGCAAGGTATTTTATACATTATTTTATATTTGTGTGTCAACATGTCTTTTACTGTTTAAATATCTTCTTCACATATTTTAAACATCATATTTTTTTAAAAATATATTTTAACTGTGTTAAATATCTTCTTTTCTATTTGATTATGTTATTTCATTAGGAACAAGAGATGCCACCGGGGTTTCGTTTACAGTCTCATTCAGGGCCATTAACTCCCACCCCAGAGGAAGGGATGGATCCCCCAGGTCAAGAGGTTGGTACCCAACCCTTACCACCTCATAATGTGCAACCTGTGCATGAGGTGACTGCATCTAGTAGCGTTGGTAAGTTTGCAAAGTTGTTTATATTCAATTTAAGGTCTAACTTGCATTTGTTTACTTACTAACTCAATTAATATTATCTCCTTACAGCACCACATGACAAACGAGGTCGTGGCCCGATACGCGGCATACAAGTCCAATGCATTGTCGAGAAAGATGAAAAGATGGTGGTTCCTGTACCTGAACAGTTTCGTGCGCCAGTAGGAGATCAAGCCTCTAAGCTGGCCTCCAAGATTGGTATAGAGGTTCGAACACAGTTACCAGACCTGAGCGTTCGTAGGTGGAAGAAGGTTAACGATGCTGATAAGAAGCCGATGATCCAACACTTGGAGGTAATTATTGTCAAGTAAAAGAGACACGACACATGAAAATTGAAACCCTTCACTATTGCCTTTTATATTTTTTGAAATAGAAATTGAGGTGATTGATGGAAAGGATTAGAGAAGAATGGTGTAGCATAAGGGATATTGTGAGAATATATTGTGTATTTTCTATTATTTTCCAAATTAGGCATGATTGTGGTTGTACAAATTAAAGTCCTATTAGAGGTATGATTGTGTTAGAGTCCTATTAGAGGCATAATTGTATTCTCCCTTTTGGTTTAGGATTTAGGGCTATATAATCTAAGGTCTGATTGTAATCATTCACACATTGAATATACGAGATACAGAAAGCTGTTCAGAAATCTTACATGGTATCAAAGCCATGTTCGAAACCCTAAGTCTGGCCGGCATCCACGCCTGTTGTTCGAAGTTGTCACCTGTTGTTCGAAGTCGTCTCTGTTCTCTGGTCTTCTTCACAGTCGCGACTTAGGGTTCGTGGGTCTCTCTGGTTTGTGGGTCGCGATCATCTTCAGTCATCATCAGCAACTCGCGATCAGCTTCAGCCCCCTGCTTCGTCGCGACTTGATTCTAGTACTTTTGGTTCGTGAACTCAGTCTCTCTGGTTCGCAAACGTCATCGTTGTGCTTCTGATTCAGGTCGCGATCGTCTTCCACCATCGTCCACAGCCATCGCGACTCACCTCGCGATCGTCTTCAGCCATTGTGACTCCGTCTTGTCTTTTGAAGCTTCTCTAGTTCGCAATCAGTCCTAGTATTGGTACATATAACTGATTTGTTGGTATTTACACTTTGACCCTAAAATTTCATTAACTATTACACTTGGACTGGTTCTCTCTTGTGTGTTCTAAGTACTGAGATAGTGGTATATTTCTCGTTATTATAATTTGACCCCAAAATTCTATAAATTTGGTTCACTTTGATGTCGGATATCCATAAGCTTCAATCATTTACAAATCCCAAGAAAGGGCCACTTGCTTCAGATGAGTGCGCCTTCTACCATCAGAGGGGTCATTGGAAGTATCATTGTCCCAAGAAGGGATGTTTGTCTGCTTTGTCTATGTTTGCCTCGTCTTCTCAGCAATTGCCGATTAAGTTCTGCGCTCCTCCTCTGAGTACCATTCGGCCTCCCGCCGATTCTACTGCATCTGCTCCGGCTCCTGATCCTGACTTGGCTTCCTTGACTGCTCAGATTAGTTAGCTTCAACATACATTGTCTACCTCCCAGCCATCTCAATCTGCCTCCGTTGTTTCATCTCTTCATTCAGGTTTGCTTGGTTCTCCTTCAGGTATCTCTTCGTTTGTCTGGCTTTTTGACTTTGGTGCCTCTCATCATATAACTCCTCATCTCTCTTTACTTCAGAATTGTACTCCTCCTTCCTCTCCTATTACTGTTAATGCTGCTAATGGGTCTAGTATGTCAGTTATATCTGTTGGGTCTGTCCTATCGTCTGCTATGTCTGCAATCTCTCTTCTATCTGTTTTATATGTTCCTCAGTTATCTATTAGTTTATTATCTATTAGTCAACTTGATGCCTCTGGTTTTGATGTTATCTTTTCTTCTTCTATTTGTTCTGTACAGGATCGGATGTCCAAGTAGCAGATTGGGACTGGCCGTAGAGTTGGAGACCTCTATGTGGTGGAGAGCTTGCATCTGCCTATGACTACCTCTCCGACTGCCTTTTCTTCTTTTCAGTTAGATTCTCTGTCCAGTCCTTTCTATTTGTGACATTCCAGATTAGGGTATTTGTCTGCTGACCGCTTACGGTCTTTAGCTCAGTCAGGTATATTGGGCAAAGCTTCTCTTAGTCAACTTACCGAGTGTCGGGGGTGTAAACTTGCCAAAATGACAGCCTTACCTTTCCGTAACAGTACTTCTATATCTGCTACACTGTTTTCTTTAGTTCATACCGATGTCTTGGGCCCTTCTCCTGTTCTCACCAAGGGGGGTTCTGCATATTATGTGTCATTTGTTGATGATTGCACCCGTTACACTTGGGTTTATCTTATGACTCATAAGTCTAACTTCTATCAGATATATTGTACCTTTCAATCTATGATTACTACACAGTTTGGGGCCACAATTAAAATACTCCGGTCTGACTTGGGTGGGGAATACTTTAAAACTGAATTCTGTGAGTATTTGGCCAAATTGGGCACCATTTATCAAACCTCTTGTATTGATACCCCTGCCTAAAATGGTCGAGCCGAGCGTAAACACAGTCATCTCCTTGAGACAGCTAGGTCTCTTCTTCTCTTTGCTTCAGTTTCGGCTCCATTCTGGGGGGAGACAGTTCTTACTGCTGTTTTTCTTCTCAACCGCATGCCTATTCCTATTCTTTCTGGTCGGTCTCCTTATGAGGTTTTGATCTCCCAACTTCCTAACTACTCCCTCCTTCGTGTGTTTGGGTCTGCTTGTTTTGTCCTTCTTTCCCGCAAAGATAGGACCAAACTTAGTGCCCGGTCTGTCCTCTGTGTCTTTTTGGGTTATATTCCTACTCAAAAAGGCTATCGGTGTTACGACCCTGTTTCCCGTCATCTTTATGTCTTCCGTCATGTTTCTTTTCTCAACGTCTGCCTTACTTTCAGCTTCCTCTTGTCACTGCTCCAGTTTCTAAAGAGGATTTGGTTCACATTGACCCATTTCCTTCTGAGGTACCGTCTGATGAGTACATCTCCACAATTCCTCTTGAGCTTGTTTCATTTTCTCCTCCTGTTTCACCGCTGGCTGTTTCTCTTCCTTCAGTTTCTTCTCCTCCTCCTTTGTTAGTTTATTCTCGTCGCAAGGCTCTTCCTCCACCAATTGTCTCCACCCTTACTGCTGATCCTTCTGCTTCTGACGACTCTGATCCTACTGCACACTGATATCCTTCTCGAGCACGTCATCCTCCAAACAGGTTGGGTTGGTCTAATACTTGTTTTTCTGCTTCCTATCGTACTTTTTTGTTTGCTATTCACTCTTTTGTAGAACCTCAGTCTTACAAGGAAGCCTGTCAAGATCCTCATTGGGTTCAAGCTATGGAGGATGAGTTGTCTGCTTTACAGAAAACTAGTACTCAGGAGTTGGTTCCTTTACCTGCTGGTAAGAACCTGGTTGGTTGCAAATGGGTTTACAAAGTCAAGATTCATTCTGATGGCTCTCTTGAGCGTTACAAAGCTCGTCTGGTTGCCAAAGGTTTCTCTCAGGAGTATGGTATTGATTATGAGGAGACATTTGCTCCTGTTGCCAAAATAACTATTGTCCGTACTTTGATCTCTGTTGCTGCTGTTCGTTCTTGGCGTCTTTATCAGATGGATGTTAAGAATGCTTTTCTTAATGGCCATCTCACTGAGGAGGTTTACATGCGTCCTCCCCCTAGCCTTCGTCATCCCTCTGGACAGGTTTGTCGTCTTCGGCGTGCTCTGTATGGTCTGAAACAGTTTCTTTGTGCTTGGTATGATCGATTTCAGATTGCTGTTACCGAGCTTGGGTTTCATCCTTCTGTTTCCGACTCTGCTTTATTTCTGCGACATACCTCGGTTGGTTTTGTTGCTCTCTTGCTCTATGTGGATGATATGATCCTCACTGGCTCGGACTCTTCTGCTATCTTTGAGGTCAAGCAGCATCTCTTCCGCACCTTCGAAATGAAAGATCTGGATCCATTACGGTATTTTCTTGGTATTGAGGTTGCTTTTTCTCCAAAGGGCTATTTCCTGTCTCAGGCTAAGTATGCTAATGAAGTCATTCATCGTGCTGGTCTTATTGATACTAAGGTTTCTAATACGCCTATTGAGCTTAATGTAAAGCTTAACTCTACTGATGGTGTCCCTCTGGATTAGGAATGGCAACGGGGCGGGGCGGGGCCGGGGACCACACCCCCCGTCCCCGATCCCCGAAAGTGACAGATTCCCCGTCCCCGTCCCCGATCCCCGACGGGGAGCTCATTGCCCCTCCCGACCCCGCCCCCGATCGGGGATCGGGTTTCCCCGACCCCGAAATATCCCCGATCTGAAATCTGAAATCTAAAAAAAAAAAATCTGAAAAATCTGAAATCTAAAAATCTGAAATCTAACATATTCACTTCATTTTTCATCATCATCATCAACAAACAAAAAATCTGAAACCTAAAAAAAAAAAATCTGAAAAATCTGAAATCTAAAAAATTGAAAAATCTGAAATCTAACATATTCACTTCATTTTTCATCATCATCATCATCAACAAACAAAAAATCTGAAATCTATAAAAAAAAAAAAAAACAGAATCACTCATAGAAATCGGCGTGAGGCAGATCCGAGGGAGGGAGAGAGATCGGCGTGAGATCGGAGGGAGGGAGGGAGAGAGAGAGAGACGGAAGACAGCGTGAGGCAGCGCCGTGATGATGTAGGGAGATCGGAGGGAGGGAGATCGGAGGGAGGGAGATCGGCGTGAGGCAACGCCGTGATGCAGCGCAGCGATGGAGATCGGAGGAAGAGGAGGGCGGCTGTGGCTGAAGGAGGACGATCGGCGATGGGCGGCTGTGGCTGGGACTGGGTCGCGACAGTGGTGTGAGACTGAGAGAGAGAGTAGAGTGAAGAGAGAGAGAGAGAGAGAGACGGAAGACGGGTGAGAATGAGGGTTTGGTTATTACTGTGGGTGTATATATATATATAGAGGGGTAAACTAGTAATTTCATTTCGGGGATAAACCGGGCCGGGGATCGGGGCCGGGGATCGGGCCGGGCCGGGGATCAAATACTGATCACCGTCCCCGGCCCGTGACAGATCGGGGACTGATTTTTAAATACCGTCACCTCCCCGTCGGGGGTATTTTTCGGGGAAAAACCGCTTAAATCGGGGTCGGGATCGGGGATCCCCGTCGGGCCGGTTTCAAATTGCCATCCCTACTCTGGATGATCCCACTTTATATCGCGAGCTTGTGGGTTGTTTAGTTTATCTGACTGTCACTCGTCCTGACCTTGCTTATGCTGTTCATGTGGTTAGTTAGTTTGTTTCTACTCCTTGCTATACCCATTGGGCTACTTTGGTTCGCGTTCTTCGCTATCTCAGGGGTACTATCTTTCAGGGTTTATTGTTGTCCTCTACTTTCTCTTTGGACTTGGTGGCCTATGCTGACTCTGATTGGGCTGGTGATGTTACTGATCGTAAGTCTACGTCTGGTTTCTGTATGTTTATTGGAGATTCCTTAATCTCTTGGAAAAGCAAGAAACAATCAGTTGTTGCTCGCTCTACTGCCGAATCTGAGTATCGTGCTATGGCTTATGCCACTGTTGAGATTGTTTGGTTTCGTTGTCTCTTGTCTGATTTGGGTGTCTCTCAGTCTTCTCCGACCTCTCTCTATTGTGACAATCGCAGTGCTGTTCAGATTGCCCACAATACTGTCTTTCATGAGTGGACGAAACATATTGAGATTGATTGTCACTTTGTTCGCCAACATCTGCAGTCTGCCTCTATCTCGCTTCCTTTCATCCTTTCGGCTTTACAACTTGCGGACTTCTTCACCAAGACTCACACTACCGCTTGGTTTCAGTTTTTTCTTAGCAAACTCTCAATGTTTTCTGCTAAAACACCTTGAGTTTGAGCGGAGGTGTGAGAATATATTGTGTATTTTCTATTATTTTCCAAATTAGGCATGATTGTGGTTGTACAAATTAGAGTCCTATTAGAGGTATGATTGTGTTAGAGTCCTATTAGAGGCATAATTGTATTCTCCCTTTTGGTTTAGGAGTTAGGGTTATATAATTTAAGGTCTGATTGTAATCATTCACACATTGAATATACGAGATACAGAAAGCTGTTCAGAAATCTTACAGATATTACATGGTATTAGAGAAGAATGGTGCTGCTAAACAAGATATTACATGGTAGCATATCAAAGACTTCTAGTTTTGGAAAGAAGTTAATGATTAGTAAGAATGCAACTATAACTATGTGTCCCCCAGGTCGCGTCCTTGCGTAGTGAAAAGTATTCCTAGGAAAATTATATAACTTCAAAGAGAAATAGAGGGTTAGAAGACAAACATACCACTTTAGTTTGCATATACCTGTTTAAATTGACTTTTTGGGCCTTTGCTTAGAATATGTGCTTTATTAGTTTGCATCTGTCAATCCACTTTAGTTTGTTGGATTATTTTATATATATATATTTTTTTTGCTTTCTTTGTTTGCATTGTCTTATTATGAAAATGTCGTTTACTAATGAGTTGGTTTTAGTGCTTGAATATGTTTTCTATTACAACAAGAAGAAAGTTATTGTCATCAATTTGTTTTGTTTTGTTTTTTTATTTTATTTTCTTTGTCACGATTATGGTCAGATTTGTTAATTTTGTTTGTCGCCACTTTAATCTATTTTGGCGGGTTGTTTGTGGTGGTTTGCGTATTCACATCTTTGATTCTTTTTGTAGGACATTTTTTACCAATTCACAACAAGAAAGTTTAATTACACATAATTAACTTATAAAATAAAACACAAAGGATGAAGATGGGATCTCATTTTTTATTCTATGATTTAATTTTATACGATAAGCATATCTCTCCCAAGTCATCCTGAATTTCTTGAGTTAGTTCAAACTAATTGTATTTTTAATGACTCAAGGAGTTTTGCGTACATAGTTAGGTAAACCCCAATTGTAATAATCAAAGATTAACTAGTAATCTTATAGAAACAAAGCACAAAGCATAGACTTCATCAGCCCATATGCTAGATGAATTGAACCTGAATACATGCATTTTGTATGACATGAATGCATTTTGGGTATTTTGAGATTGATTCTATGACATGAATACATGCATTTTGTATGACTCTTATAAATCTATGCATTTTCCATATTTACCAAAATAAATACACGCATTTGAATCTCACTTTGGTGAAATGTTGTCAGATGAATTGAACCTGATATTGGTCAACAGTAGTTGAGAGTTTTTTTTAAAATTTTGAGAATTTTTTTTTTCCCCCCTGTACTTGGGCATGAATGAATGCATGGATTTTGAATCTATTAGTCACAGATTCGACACCACATGCTTCATACAGTGAGAAGCAGAGGAGGACTGGTCTGGTCTACCATAGCAGATGGTGAAAAAAAAAGGAAGATAAAAACATAATAGAGTCCAAAACATAGAAACAAACCAAGTAGGACAATGTTTCGAAAAAAAACAGTGAATGCTAAAGTCTATAAAGCAATAATGGCTTATTTGATGTTCTTCTTTATTGCCCCCCTTCCCCTTTGCAAAACAATGGGCTGACATCTCTCTCTCTGCGGGCTCTGGGAGTGGGTTAAAATGTTGTTTGGTGGGGTCTTGGTTTCTACACTTGACCAGCCAGCCAGCCAGCCAGCCAGCATTCACTGTCAACCTCACTTGTTGTGACTCACTAAAGTTGTGAGTTCATGGACTTATTGCCATGGTTTTTAGTGCATTAGCCTCTTCTAATTCACATTGCAAAAAGATTCAGAGAAAAAAATGTGTTCAATTCAAGTCTTGTTCGTTTTATATTTTGATTCCATTTCAAACAAAATTGATAACAAATTGAGTTCAAATAGTAAATTTTTTATAGTGTGTAACAGCTTATAAAATCAAGTTGCATCATATTTAAATTTGACTTAAGAACTTAATATACTTGAAAAATACATTCAAATTTAATTTATTTACATAACAAGTTACTCTCAAATAAATTTCTAACGAATCAATCATGAGTAGAACTTGAATAACCTAATTGGCCCTACTTTGAGGCAGGATAGCCCACCCATAGATCGAATTGCCTTCACCTCTGAACTTAATGCAGTTCCATTTTATGGCCAAATTTTATTACAATCAGAGAAGCATATACCTGCTCTGAACAGTTCAAGCAAATAAAGGGTTAGAAGACAAACATACCTGAAGAAGATGACTATGTAGCCAATCTAGTGTTTGTGGAAATGTTGTTGCTGATATATTGACAACTGTTAAACCCTGTTCACGAGGGTAACAAAAAACTCACAAAATAAATAAATTAAAAAGATTAAGGATAAAGTTAACATTATTTTTCATCATCATCCATAAATTGCAAGAGTCTAGCTGAAAACCAGGAATCCTGGGTTTCACTGAAGCAGTATTTTTTACAGTTTTTCACTTTTGTTTTCCCCCAACATATTTCCCCCCTCAAATCTAACGATCATTCATCAAATGATTTGCTTACAGCAATATTCCTTAAACTTTACCATCCGATTTAACTTTTACAAAATTCGATAAGCTAGCAAGAAATAAAAGCACCACACTTATGTTCATTGATATTTTTGACAGAATTCTGAGATTCTCTTAATTACTTTGGTTGACAGCCTAAATGTAGGGAAATTGGAACACCTTATCAGTTATACAGAATACTTTGAACAAAATTGAGTAGACTATTGATTCCAAAATGCCCTCAGCATACTCATCATGATGTGCATAACAACTACTATATCCCTTTATTTACATATAATTTACTGAATCCTCAAGAACATGGAAAGCCAATGAGAAAACCAGGTCTCAACATCTTAGCATACCTGTGACTTGAAAGAGCAAAGATAGTCCTGAATCGTTTTTAGGTTGCTTATTAGCTTATCTTTGTCCTGGAAGGAAAAACAAAAACAGAAATATGTTAGAAAATTTAGGTTATTTAACTTATAAAAAAAATGATTTGATTTTGCAGGATCAGTTTGATCTACAAGGCAATCCGAGTGATGTAGCAAGGACTTTAAACACACAGTTTGGTCGGCGATTAAACACCCACCTGCAAGTGTTACTCTTAATCAGTGGGCATCTCTAATTGACAAGAAAGGGAATAGTACAGAATTCATGGTAAAATGTTTTATATTAATTGTCAAAAATTAAGTTTCTTCTTACTAATGTTAAGTTTTGTTGTTTTTATGGGTGTTTCAATCGTGTAGGAACAATCACTAACTAATGTGAATAATAGGATGCAAATGAAAACAAAACATAGATGTGGATCAAAATCAATCCCGGTCAGGGTGCATAGCTCAGTGCGTTCTACTATTTTATTTTATTGGATTAGTAGGCTTTGTTATTTAAATATTTGAAATAACATTCAAAAACAAATGGATCAGATAATTGCAAGTGGAAAAGTGCCCGAATTGGCAGAATTTTATAGGGCCATCCACTACACTTCGAACACACATGAATGGATTTCGTCGGAGAGCCAAGCTAATTATATATGTACAAGGCTATGCATATTAATTTTGATAAAATTATTTATTTTGCTTTGTAGGGTAGAATAACTAATAATTGTTCGATTTATTTTAAATCAACAGGACAACATGATACAGACACAAGCAAAACATCTCTCGCAGACTGGTGGGATCCCCTTGAGCTCAGAGGAGTTGTCAGTCAAGGTGCTTAAGCCAAGGTCAGGGGATCCGGGGGTACTGCTGTGAGTCCCTCACAGCAGTAACTGCTGCGAGACAAAACGGCGCCGTTTTGTCTCTTAGATGCATATTCAAGTTCCAAAAAAAAAAAAAAAAAAAAAAATTAGCCGGTGAGGGGGCTCGCACCCAGAGCACGTGAAGGAGAAAAACATCTTCAACCACTGCACTACTTAGACTACCATTGAATACCAAGGGGATATATTTTATTCATTACTTCAATATTTTGGACATATATTTTATTTATTTCTTTATGAAAATATCTTTCAAACCAACATAATTGTTATTTATTTATATATATGTTTATATACCTAAGTTAAGAATAAATAGGCGTATACCAATTATTTTAAATGGTGTCATTAATAAAAAAATTTATATGTACATAAATCAAACTAGGTGGATGTCAACTAGGTGGGCACTATTTTTTTTCTCACTATAAAATTAAGAATAACATAGTAAAATGATATTAAATGACATTTACCTAATTTGATTTATGTACATATAATTTTTTTCAATATTTTTTTTTTCTCACTATAAAATTAAGAATTACATGGTAAAATAATATTAAATGACATCCACCTAGTTTGATTTATGTACATATAATTTTTTTCAATATTTTTTTTTCTCACTATAAAATTAAGAATTACATGGTAAAATGATATTAAATGACATCCACCTAGTTTGATTTATGTACATATAATTTTTTTTTTATTAATGAGACCATTTAAAATAATTAATATACGTAATATTTATTCTTAACTTAGGTACATAAACATATATATATATATATATATATATAATTTTAAGGGTAAATTACAAACACACCCCCTGAGATTTACTTAAATTACATTATGCCCCTAAAGTTTCTAATTTCATAACAAATAGGTCATTTTATTAATAAATCATCAAGTTAATTAATCGTTTTTAATAATATTAAAATTTTATTTCAATTAATAATTCAAATAATTTTATTATTGTATGGATGAACAGTTAGAAATTTCACTTTTTCAATTAATTCTGTTAAATAAAAAAATTCTGACAGTTAGGTATTTGTAATTTTTTAAACTACAGAGGGTAATTTGTATTTTAAGTAAACATCAAGGGGTGTATTTTTAATTTATCCTAATTTTAACTAGGTGGACACTATTTTTTTTTCTCATTATAAAATTAAGAATTACATGGTAAAATGATATTAAATGACATCCACCTAGTTTGATTTATGTACATATAATTTTTTTTTATTAATGACACCATTTAAAATAATTGGTATACGTAATATTTATTCTTAACTTGGGCTATTTTGGGAAGATGGTTATAATCAGCTTTTTGGTAAAAAGCTGCTTATAAGCAACTTTTTTGTGAGAGAGAAAGTTAGTAATAATCAACTTACCAAAATAGACCTTAGGTACATAAACATATATATAAATAATTTTTTTCATTAAAAACAATTATGTTGGTTTGAAAGATATTTTCATAAAGTAATAAATAAAATATATGTCCGAAATATTAAAGTAATAAATAAAATATATCCGCACACCATTCAGTGGTAGGCTAAAGCAGTGCAGTGGTTGAAGCGGTACCTTTTCTTCACGTGCTCTGGGTTCGAGCCCTTGCAGCGGTTAAATATTTTTTTTTTTTTTTTTGAAACTTGAATATGCATCTAAGAGACAAAACGGCGCCGTTTTGTCTCGCAGCAGTTACTGCTGTGAGGGACTCACAGCAGTACCCCCGGATCCAAGGTCAGGTTATGTGAAAGGACTCGGCATGAGGCCTTCTTCTTCTATGAAGACTATTGTTGCACCTGCTGAAAATAGTAACTATGTTCAACGTCTTGAAATGCAAATAGCACAGCAAAATGAACAAAGTGCAAGGTTTCAAAAGTCAGAGAAGCAACAAAGCAAGAAGATACAAAGTATCATAGAGTGTTTGAGGCAGAAAGGTATCACGGGAAATTTTGAGAGTGGGAAAAGTTCAGATTCTGATGAACAAGCTTCTTAGTTAATATATTATGTTTATATGTCAATTTAGTAGAAAATTTCTTCTTCAACTAGGGTAGAATAAAAAACTACTTTTGACATTTAGGCACAAGGTCTCGGGAAAATAATGAAATATGCATGTAAAGGCCCAAAAAACATCACAAACACCTTGAGACGGAGCACCATAAGATGTGTAAACTTACGGAACAAGCACTTGGCTTCCTATTGGAACAAGCATGTGACTCCTAGTTTGAAAACTACTTTGAATTATGTCTTTTTCCACCACTTAAGGTTGAAAATAGACCATTAAGGGACAAAATAATGAAATATGAACAAGAAGGCCCGGGAAACATCATGAACACCTCGACAGGAACCAATGTAAATTGTGAAAACTTATAGAACAAGCACGAGGCTCCCAATTTAAAAACTACTTTGTAATTTGTAAAGTTCCAACACTTGCGCATGAAAATAAGCCATTGACGAGCAAAATCGTTAAATAGGCACGAAAAAGTTTAGAAATCATCATGGACACCTTGGGAGGGATCAACATAAGTTGTGAAAACTTATAAAACAATCATAGGACTCTCGGTTGGAAAATATTTAGGCTTGAAAATAGACCACTAGGGAGTAAAATCTTGAAATAGTCATTAAAAGGCCGGGAAACATCATGAACACATTGGGAGGAACTAATGTAAGTTGTAAAAATTTACGGAACAAGCACGGTAAAATTTGGTTTGAAATTCACTTCGAAATTTGTATTTTTTCTCTTCTAGGTTGCATGTTAATATATTTAGTGAATGGTTACTTTAACCTATTGCTGCTGCTGCTGCTGTTGTTGTTTTTTTTTATTTTATTTAAATGGCAGATTGGAGACGAACGAATTTGGTAACCTGCAAAGCAAGAGTTTTTTGTTGATATTACCAGACACATATCCATCACAGTGTAGTTGTACTTTTTGTTGATATTACCAAACATGTATTTTGACTATGTTTGTTGTGGGTTATGATTATAGTGATGGATCTTATCTTTTTGTTGATATTTTATTGAATAGATTAAAATGAGCAAGTTTTTGTTGATATTACTAGATGAACAAGCTTTTGTAATGATTTGTAATGGATATTATATTCAGCAGGTTATTAAAATGCACAAGTTATTTTGACTGTATTGTAGTTTTTTATTTTACTAGAATAGATGTTATAGTTTGGATGTTATATATTAATTTCTTCATACTATAAGACATGTATTTTGTTTGTGTTGTTTTATGAAATAAACAGTTTAATTTTATATTGATTTGTACTAGATATTTTATTGAATAGATTATTAAAATACACAGGAATTGTTTATTGAAATATATATATGTATATAAATTGCAAATATATCTCTCCCCTTCCCCCAATTTTTAAAATTGATTTATTATTGGTGACGAAAAAACAATTGTCGTTAAAACTTTTAATCCCAACAAATAATTTTGTCACAGATGTTTAGTATTTCATCACTAATTTGAAATATTTGTTAACAAAAATTTTCGTCACTGAAGGATCTTTTTTTTTTTTTTTTGGCATCTTTTGGTGACGATATTTTCGTCACTAAAATTTTTTTGACTTTTTAATGACGAAATATTTCGTCATCCAAAAAAATATAATAAAATTTTATTTAATTTTAGTGACGAAATGGATGTTATAGGTAACAAAATATTTAACATTTAGTGACGAAATATTTCGTCACCAAATACCATAATAGATGACAAAATAAATTTTCGTCACCAGGTACTTTTTGTGACGCCCTCAAAATAAAGCCATAAATCGTACATTCTTGACATGCTTAGACATAAAGGAATAAAGCATATTTACATAACATCAGAGTAATCATTACAAAATGTATTACATGTTGACAACAAAAGTAAATGCCCTATGGGCTTACAACTTTCCAAGTCAACACTTGGTCACAAAAAGGAGTACTAACTCGAAATACAAAGTAAGCCATTGGCTTGATATACATGTAATACAAAAATGTAATCACAAAAGATGTCCCAGCCACTAAGCCTCTCAAGCTACGTCCTTGGAGGTGGCATGCTACCTGTACCTGAAAATGATGTCCCATATAGGGTGAGCCAACGCCCAGTAGAGATATGCTAAACATAATATAAGCAATAACTAAAACATTGGCCATTGATAAATGTTTAACTCATATGAATCAATTTATAAACCATTTCTTATCCATTTCTCAATTCATAACTATGGCTCAGAACCTGGCCAATCCATTTGATTGAGATCACATCTCATATCAACAGTATTTCTATTTCAGATGAAATAATAACTCATATTAAACATTTCACACTTCATAACAGATACACATTTTGGTGCTGTATCAATAACATACGTAACAACACTTCCATACTTCACAAATGATACACATTTTAGTGCTGTATCAATGTCAAACAAAAACACTTCCATACTTCACAAATGATACACATTTTAGTGTTGTATCAATGGAGTCCATCCCCTATCTCCTCCCAAACAATATCCGGTTTAGAGGTCCATCCCCTATCTTCCCTTAAACCGTGGAGTACATCCCCTATCTCCTCCCACACAACACAATGTATATAAACACATATCATATACATAAAATTCATGTATTATATCAACCGCCATATTCGATGGCATACTCAATTGATTAGTTTTAGTTTGCCTAATCATCATGCATTGTCTGCAACAATCAAGACTACCCTCCGCCGATAGCCCAAAGCAATTATTTCTAAACAGATAATAATTTCATCCAACTGATAAATTATCAACAATTTCCAAGGTGAGTGATTAATAATTCCAACTTCACCATTCTATCTTAAAATGAGTCAATTTCATATTTCCATAACATTCCCAAATTAATTGTATAAATTAATTTATAACAAAAATTAGGGTTTTCTTCCCTTTTCTCAACTTTGGCCCAAAGGCACAAACATCAACAACCAACAACAATACCGTCATTTTAAGACCCAAATTACATATTTATGAGTCAAAATAATAAAACCCCTTTCTCATACCTTTGAAACCCTAACACCCAAAAGCACCCAAATCAAACCATTTATACAAAAAGCTCAACATCTATGTTAAAGCACATAAGAATGAGTAGGAATCCCTACCTCAAGAGATGAAACTCAATGGAGATGATGGAGAAATCTCGAAATGCTCCAAACCAAGAAAATTTCGGATCAAAAGGAAGCCCAAACCAAGCTCTACACTTTTTGTAAAGACACTAAGGGAGTAGATCACTCAAGATAGATCAATCCCTAGAGAGAAGGTGAAATGTAGAGAGAGAGGCTCTCAAAAATGGGTTTTTGGAAAAGTAAGAGAGAGAGTGGAAGTTGAAAAGTGATCTAAAAAGACCCAGCTGATATCTGATATACGTATGACCCGCTCGAGTGTAGAATAAGACGCTCGAGCGTCAAGCACAAAAACTGGACCCGGTCGAGCGCAAGGGTACCCGCTCGAGCGCCAAGACACAACTGCAAAACACACCCGCTCGAGCGCAAAGGAAAAGCCGTTCGAGCGTAGATTTCCCCCTTCCAGTACTTTTACAGACAATGAACTACCCGCTCGAGCGCCAAGATACCTGCTCGAGCGCAACCCGCTCGAGCGTAAGAAAATCTGCTCGAGCGTGAAAAACACACCTGTAGAAGTTTTGTAGAGGCACGAAATGCTGAGGGTGTGTAAACCCCGCTCGAGCGCAAGAAGACCCGCTCGAGCGGACAACCAAAAATCAAACTCCGCTCGAGCACAAAGGGACCCGCTCGAGCGTACCACCAAAATTCTGGGCAACAAGGAATGGGACTAAAGCTCAACCAACCTGTTCGAAACACGCCCAATATATCCTAAAACTCAAACACACGGAATTAAAGGATAACAACAGGATATACAACCACCAACTCCACGGAACCTAAGTCCGGAATACAACAACCAAAGGAAGAGAAACCGGGATCGCTATACTTTTAGTGACGACGAATTGATGACGAACGTGGTGACGAAATTATTTCATCAAGGATCAATTTGGTGACAAAAATTTCACTATTGGAGACGAAGTGATTTTGTCATTAAAGAACCATTTTGTTGTAGTGAAAATTATATTAAAAAGTGTAACTAAATTTTTATTGAAAGAGTTATTTGTGTCAACTTTATATCATGCAAATTTGACACTAATTCGACTTATTTAATTGAGTCATAGCAATATATATATATATATATATTCATGTCGAAAAATAGTCAACTCTAAGCTGCTACTTTTACGTACAATTTGAGTCGTGTTATCATGTCAAAAATTCTGACCCTTAGCGTTGATAAAGTATAGACATGATGTTTTAGGTTAATCCCACCAAAGTATATTGAATGCATAGAGTTGAATCTAAATGGATTTAGGTCTATTTTTAGAATAGGAAAAACATTAATTTTTTGTTGTTTTTTTATAAAATATATAAAAAAATAGAGAGATAATGTGACCAAAATAAGTTGATAAATCTATAAGTTGGCTTTTTTCTTAATTGTCAAAATAAGCCTTAATTGATTATTTGGGCCTTTTAAACCCAATGGACTTGTTCCAATAGTATGCAAGCTTTGGGTTGGATAATGCAGTCTGGGGTTATTTTATCTATGGGCTTTGAGTTTAGTAATGATTTGGGCCTTTTAGCCCCATTGAGCTTGTTTCAAAAGAAGGTAAGATTGGGTTGAATAATGCAGTCTGGGCCTATAAAAAATATTTCTGTTCAAAGGCCCAAAAAAATAAGAAGGAATTGTTATTTATTGGGTTGCTGAATAAAACATTCCTTGTCTAAAATAATAATAATAATAATAATAATAATAATAATAATAATAATAATAAAATTCTTATTTAAAGTCTCAACAAAATTAAAACCAGGTTAAACAATTATCTTGTCTCCAACTTCCTAATCCCTAGTCGAAAAAGATTGTTGAAACTAATGCATCTAAATAGGGATTTGGTGGTAGTCTTAATTATATTAGAGATTACTATCAGCAATTAGCCCAGAATGCTTCCATCCTTTATAATCGACTCCAGAAAAATCCTCCACTTTGGTCTGAGGAACATACAGCAGCAGTACATATACCATATAAGGTGTTTGTGATTCACCAGCCAATACAGTAAATGCATTGGCACCTTCATCTTCGGAATCTTCCTGTTCGTGATTGCTGGTGACAGATTTCATGGAGGAGTCATCTTTGGAGAGAGTTTGAAGAAATTGCTCCTTCATGAAATCCATGCTTTTTATAATTAATTCTGTTTCAGACAAATTGGGAAATTTTTGCCTTAATTCTGTTTGAATTTGAACAAAGAGATTTGAAGTAGCTGGTTGGCTGGGTAGTGCTTTAGGAATAGCATCCCAGCAGGCCTAAGTATGAGCCTTAATTTTCTGGACAGTTTTTGTTAAGGTAGGGTTCATACCCTTATCCGACCATCTTACAAAGAAAACTCTTTTAAGACACGGGATCTTATTATGGTAATCACATTGAAAGTCCCATTTCCATATCCATGGAATTCCAAAGTGGATAACGAAATGGACTAATGATTTACTGATAGAAATGTCCTTGTTTGCTGGTAAATGGGAATAAGCAGCATGCCAATCATTATATGCTTTCCGGACTGGTATTGGTAAAATTTCAAACTGGAGCCCAATTTATCCCACCAAACGAGGAACCAATTTGGTAAATCGTTTTTGAGAACATCAGGGCAAATGCAGATAAACCATGAATGGTTGTTGATTGGATTCTGGTAGTAAAATGCATGGGTGAAAGCATCAATATAGTCCCAATAACTATATCGAGTTTCACGATTTCGGATATCCAACTGGCGCGTTGTATGCAGATGAATGCCCCAAGTGGTAATAGGCATAATATTTCTGATGGTAATCTTGCTATACTGGATTGGACTAGCTGTTTTAGACGAATCATGCAAAGTATGCTTGATCTCGACAGATCCTGTTTCAATGAGTATCTGTTCATACACATATCTATATTGGTCAAAGTGAGGAGGAAATTGTTGCGTGGTAAGCTACTGACACTTAATTTCCCATGGATCTGTCATCCATTTCTCATTTGTTGGTTCAATGTAGAGGATTGTTTTCTCAGTAATACTGTTAGGGGTATACTGTTCTTCAGGCTTAAGGAGAATATCCTTAACCGATTGACTAGTTGCACTTTTACTAGTAGAGGCATGGAGCCTAGGAAATTCTGTTTGATAGGGGTTAAAACCCCTACCGCGACCTCTGCGGCCTCTGCTGGTCATTCAAAAATATGGGCTTGACCCTGTAATATTCACGGGTTAGAAAGTCAAGTAAAGAATTCTGTTCACCTTCGATATATTCAATATCAAAGTCAAATACTGATAAAACACTTTACCATGCTGCAAATATCTGTTTGGATGCTAAGTTTAAAACATCTTTTTTGAAAATCTGTTTAGCTGCTGAACAATCAATGTTGATTAAGAAGATCATCTTGGAATTTTAAAACACATTTAACAATTGCTAAACATTCCTGTTTAATAGTTGGATAGTTTAAAGCTGCGCCTTTCCAACTGCCAGAATGAAAAACGTAAAAGTTCTTCTGTTGAAGTAGTAGGATTAATTTGTTTTAAAATCCCACCAAATCCCTGTTTAGATGTATCAGTTTCAACAATCTTTTTCCACTGGGGATTAGGAAGTTGGAGACAAGGTAATTGTTTAACCTTAGCTTTAATTTTCTGTACTGCTGTTGTATGTTCCTCAGACCAAGGTAGAGGATTTTTTTGGAGTTGGTTATTAGGGATAGAAGCATCCTAGGCTAATTGATGATAGTAATCTCTAATATAATTAAGACTACCAAGAAATCTTTGTAATTGGGTTTTATCCTTAATTTCATTAGGAAATTTGAATGCAAACTCAATGCTCCTGTTGATTGGTATAATACTCCCATTATGGATATTATGTCCAACGAAACGTACTGTTGTTTGGAAAAGTTTCATTTTAGGTGCAGATATAACTAATCCATTTCTGATAATAACATTCTTAAATATATTAAGATGTTTTATATGCTGATCAATGGATGATGAGAAAATAAGAACATCATCTATATAGCAGATAGCAAATTTTGTGTAAGGAGTAAATATATCATTCATAAAATGCTGAAATTCTGATGGGGCATTTTTTAATCCAAATGGCATAACATTTCATTCATAATGCCCAAAGGGTACTATAAAAGCTGTCACAACCCGCTCCCCGTACCCAAGGGTTAAGCATCGTGATAGCTAGTAACTGAAGTTACCTCCGGCCAATTTTTAAACAAATTAACAAACGTGAGCGAAAATAATATTTAAGTGAGGGTACCAAAATAATCATTGGAGCTTCTATTTTTATAACAAAATTTATTGACCAAAATGCCGATATTTACATATAAACATATCCATAAAAGTGCTGTATGTGTTTATTCCGCAGCCCCGCGTCTAAGACTTTTCAAAAGCTATTTCTGAAGTGCATTGTTTCCTGAAAATTGGTAAACAGCTATAAGCACATGGCAGAGTGAGAAATATTATACCAAGAGTATAAGGGACACAAAATAACCATGGATAGTTATGTAACTAAAATATTTAAGATAATTTAGTCTGAACAAATAACCTTTTAAGTGGCAAAATTGAGATTATGTAAATAAATAACCATAACCACGATATCGAACAGAACATAATAGAACAGAGGTCACAGGAATGATAGTCAAAACAGAAATACGGATTCAAGAGGTGGCTCGTACGGATTATAGAGGTGACTCCCATAATAGTGTAGCACTTATCTCCGCACAGCACTTTGCTCCGCACAGAACAGAGGTCAATGGATCCATGAAAACAGAGGGCCACAAAGTGATGAAACAGAGGCCAATGATTATTTAAGTCCCCCAAGGGGTGGGACTCCCGTGGTGGTACTTACAAAACATAATTGTTTATAAGGTTATAGTCAAATATTCTTTAAAATATAAACAAACATATCCATGGGTTTCATTTTAACAAATAGAGTTCAGAAAATAATCCACGTAATTGAAATATTTATGAAACATAACTTATGTTAACATAACTAATAAAATACAACTTGTATAAAATCAATTATGGTAAGTCAAAACATATGTAAAATATATTATGATAACTCAAGGTATAATATAACTCACCTTAACTTTAATACCTCACTCTTTCTTTTCACTATCAAAAACCTTTTCGACTTCCATTATTTTTTTCCCTTTCTTTTCTTCATTTCTTTCCCTTCTCCTTCCTCTCTTTTTTTCCTTTTCTTTCTTTCTTTCTTTCTTTTCCTTTCTTTTCCCTAAGTTGATCAACTCCTCCCTATAAATAGGGAGGTAAAAGCTTCATTCGGCCAACACGTGGCCAGGCGTGAACCTTCTCACATATTCGATTAGATTTATACTTATCTTTAATAAATATTTAAGATAATTACACTTTGGTCTAATTTTTTAATATAACTATATAAATAAATTAATCCCTAATTAAATTACACTCTATCGTATACCAACAAAAAATTAATTATTTATTTTACTACCACACCCATTATTATTATTATTATTGTTATCAATATTATTATTTATTTACTCTTACTTTTATATTTATTTATTTATTATCTTTAATTTTAATTTGGCCCAACTAGTATTATAATTCTATATTTCTATTAATTTGGCCCCAAATAATAATCCCTAATTTAATTACACTTTATCTCATACACCCGTTACATTTAATATTTTATTTTACTCTTACGGAATATTTAATTAAACATTTAGGGTTTTTCTCATTTATAATTAAATAATACTAATATAAAATTTAAAGGACAACTTAAATTTTCGGGTTGTTACAATCTTCCCTCCTTTTAAAAATTTCAACCTCGAAATTTGTCATATGTGTAAATTAACCGCTGCTGCGCACTCTGATAAATATGTATTTGATGATTAATCAGATATAAAATATTACCTCATGATTAATCAGATATAAAATATTACCTCAAAAAAAAAAAAAACTTTACCAAAAATACTCACTGTCTAGTTGTCAAAAATTGTTTTGGGTCAAAATGAGAAACAATTGATGACTTTAAAAACTTTTCATTAGTTTTATTTCCCAAAAAAAAAAAAAAAAAATAAAATAAGAACACAATCAAACAAGCGATTGAAAGTGAAATGACAGAATCATATGCAGGAGTTGAAGGAATTTGAGATGAACTTCCATTCCTTTTATCCGTGAATCTTCCATTGATGGAAAATAGTTTCAAAATTAATATCTTTAAAATTTGAATCCACTTATAAAAAGTCGAAATGAATTATTATTATTTTTTTGAATACTGAACTGGAAATTATAGGTATTTAATTATATTATAATTTTGGTAGGTGCTTGAACCCAACACCCTTTATATATTTTCTTTCTTTTGCTATAACAAATAAAAATTATATCTAATATCCTTCACAAATTATGCACAAAATAAATAAATAAATTAATATACATATATAATCATATAAAATTGTAATATAATTAAATCGACTAACAAAATATAATATTTAGGTACTAATTACCCGCTATCCTACTTCTTAAATGTGCGTGTATCCTATGCTCCAATGATGAATTTTTTTTTTTATTTATAAACCATTGCTCTGATACCATTTGTCATGACCCGCTCCTCGTACCCAAGGGTTAAACATCGTGATGGCTAGTAATTGAAGTTACCTTCGGCCAATTTTTGAACAAATTAATTAATGCGAGCGGAAATAATATTTAAGTGAGGGTACCAAAATAATCATTGGAGTTTCTATTTTTATTACAAAATTTATTGACCAAAAAGGCCGATATTTACATATAAATATATCCATAAAAGTGTTGTGTGTGTCTATTCGGCAGCCCCGCATCTAAGACTTCCCAAAAGTCATTTCTGAATTGCATTGTTTCCTGAAAATTGGTAAACAGCTATAAGCACATGGTAGAGTGAGAAATATTGTACCAAGAGTATAAGAGATACGAAATAACCATGGATAGTTATGTAACTAAAATATTTAAGATAATTTAGTCTGAACAAATAATCATTTAAGTAGCAAAACTGAGATTATGCAAATAACTAACCATACCACGGTAGCGAACAGAACATAACAGAGATCACATGAGTGACAGTCAGAACAGAGGTACGGATTCAAAAGGTGGCTCGTACGGATTGTAAAGGTGGCTCCCACAATAGTGTAGCACTTATCTCCGTACACCACTAGAACAGAGGTCAAGAGATCCATGACAACAGAGGGCCACAAAGTGACCAAACAGAGCCGATGGTTATTTAAGTCCCCCAAGGTGTGGGACTCCCGTGGTGGTACTTACAAAACATAATTATTTATAAGGTTATAGTCAAATATTCTTCAAAATATAAACAAATATATCCATGGGTTTCATTTTAGATAAATAGGGGTCAGGAAATAATCCACATAATCGAAATATTAATATAACTTAATATAATTTATAAAACATAACTTGTATAAAATAAATTATGGTAAGTCAAAATATACGTAAAATATATTATGGTAACTCAAGGTATAATATAACTCACCTTAACTTTAATAACTCATCTTTCTTTCCACTACCAAAGACCTTCTCAGCTTCCATTATTTTCTTTCCCTTTCTTCCTTCAGTCCTCCCTATTTATAGGGACGTAAGAGCATACGTGGCTCACGTATTTTCAAAAGATTTGATTCATAAATTATATAGATTTATACTTTTCTTTAATAAATATTTAAGATAATTACACTTTAGCTCAGTTTTCTAATATAACTATATAAATAAATTAATCCCTAATTAAATTACACTCTATCGTATGCCAACAGAAAATTAATTATTTATTTTACTACCACACCCATTATTATCATTATTATTGTTATCAATATTATTATTTATTTACTCTTACTTTTATATATTTATTTATTTACTATCTTTAACTTTAATTTGGCCCAACTAGTATATAATTCCATATTTCTATTAATTTGGCCCCAAATAATAATCCCTAATTTAATTACACTTTATCTTATACACCCGTAACATTTAATATTTCATTTTACTCTTACGGAATATTTAATTAAACATTTAAGGTTTTTTAAATAATACTAATATAAAATTTAAAGGACAACTTAAATTTTCAGGTTGTTACAAAAGCAGTTTTGTATCTGTCTGATTCAGTAATTTGTACTTGTCAATATTCTGATTTTAAGTCAAATTTTGAAAATATGCCTGCATCCTGTAATCGATCTAAAAGATCTTTTTTATTTAGAATTGGGTACTTGATCCATTTCAAAACATCATTAAGAGGTTTATAATTGATTATTAATCTAGGTGCACCTCTTTCTATTTCGGCATTTTTATTCACATAAAATGCTGTACAACTCCAAGGGGAGTTACTTGTTCTGATTAATTTCTTTTGTAAAAGACTTTGGATTTCTATTTTGCACATTTCTAAATATTCTTTCTTCATTTGGCTAGGATGAGCTCTGGTGGGGATAAATTTTTCATCAAAGTTTGGTTCATATGGAAGAGAGACTATATGACGCTTCCTTTCCCAAAAGGCATTGGGAATATCATTGCAAATTTCTGATTGAAATTCTTTTTCTATTGTTTTAATTTTATTTTGCAAAGATGGTTGTTGTAAACGTTGCTCAGTGGTGAGAAAATGAATTTCGGTTTGAAAAAAATTTATTTGTTTTTCTTTAAAACTGACAAGATCTTTTATTTGGTCCGATTCTTTAGTATAAGGTTCTGTTATGAATTCAAAAACTATGGGTTGATTTCTGATGTTTGTATGAATACCTATGGAATCTATCTTTGTAATAGACATAAGTAAACATAAAAATGGTGTCCCTAAAATAATATTTTGAGACATATTTCTGATGAGAACAAAAGCTGTTGGTAGACAAATTCCTTGATTACAGATAAATGCTTATGGAATTTTATATTTGATTTTCATAGAAGTTCCACTTGCACTAGTTAAAGATCGTGTAGTTTTGTGGAAGTTTGGGTTGGAATTAATCCTTCCTGGATACAGTTCATATCTGCTCCACTATCAACTAAGGCGATAGCATCTTTAATAATAAAATCAGGTTTTATTATGAAAGTAATTCTGATATACCATTTCTGAAAAGTAATTTGATTCATTAACATCAAATATTGATTTTCGGGTTTCTCCTTCTTTTCGTTTTGATCAGAGGGTTGCCCTTTATCTTTTAGTTTACTGTTAATCTTTTTAATGTCATTAATGATTGACTGATTAGCTGTTTGGAGATGTTTAACTTCTGTTTTAATTACATTAATTTTCATTTTTAAATCCTGAATTATTACTAGTTTTTCAATAGTAGATGATGATTGAATTCTGTTCAATACATCTTTCATACTGTAAGAATCAACTGGAATTAATAGAGGTTCTTTAATAGCTTGTTGGTGTTGATAACAAATTTCAAGAATTTTGATTTTCATATCTGGATCTTTAATTTGGTCAGCCAAATCTAACATAGATTTCTGGTCATCAGTTAGAACATGAATGGTAGGACCTCCAAGGTCTAAGCCATTCATTTTAACAATAGATTTCCAATAATTGATTTCAGAAATCTGATTCAGGTTTGTGGAACAGGAACAACTTGGTTCTGGTTCTTTAACTTCTTCACTAGAAGTTGATGCAGAGTAAAGCTCAGCAAGTCCATCAGACTCAGAGCTAGTTTCTGATCCTTCTTCTTCTTCTTCTTCTTCTTCTTCGAGCGTTTGAAGTATCTGTTGAGCTATATGAGGATCCAAGGACAGTTCATTAATTTTGCTTTCTAGTTTGGATCTACATCGATTAGCATAATGACCTGTTACCCCACACTTGTAACATTTAACATCTTTCTTAGTGGGCTTTGACTTTCTGTTAAGAGGAGAAAACTTTTTCTGGTAAGAAGTATGACTAAGTTTCTTATTTTGCTTGCGATATTGTTTAGTAAATTTCTTCGGATAAGATTTCCTAGATTTAGATGAATATTGGATTTTTGTATCATAGGCAAATTGATCACAAAATTCACCTAATTCTTTCTTTCCGGTAAGATTCTGTTTTTTGAGTTGATACTGCAATTTGAGGTCATTACATAATGAAAGACCTTTATCAATGACTACAGCAATAAGCTGGCCATAAGTATACTGGTCATAGGGTATAGTCATACGATTATGGCGATCCCTAAGTTTTTTCCTAACTCGTTCAGCAAAAAGAGTTGGAAGGCCATCAATATATTTGGCTTTCCAGTGTTCACTGTTGGCATCTGGACGCTGCACAACCTTTAGAAGGAAAACATCTTTATACCATCGAAAATGGGTTAAAGATGGACAGCGTAAATTCTAGAGTAGTTCTCGACCACGATCATTTGTGCCAGAACTGGGTCCAACGAAATGGAGGATAATGGTCTGGACAAGAGTATAAACAACATCCTCTTTTTGGGCAGGAGCATTAGTAGTAGGATCATATTCAATTTTAGTGGCTGTTAAAATTTCGCTCTGTTGAGTGGTAGTGAGAATATTATCCCACCAACCTTTCAATATACCTATAAATCCATTAATAATAAAACGGACAATTTGATGATCGGTATTACTATTCTGTTTACATACGGTAGCATACATAATCATTTGATGTATGCATTCAAAAATACGGTAGTTTGTAGCACCATCTATATTCCATTCATAAATGGTTTTTCCATGGTAAGAATTATGGGCTTGGAAATATCCTTCTTCATAAAGAATATCCTGAGGGGTAAGTCTATGATAATAATACCTACTAGATCCTGGTTGGACATTTCTGTTGATTTCTTTGGAAAAGTTAACTTTATTAACAGATTGAACATCCTGGAAATTCTTCTATAATTCTTGAATTAAGGAATGAGTGATTTCTTCACTATAATCTTCTGGTGGATCATTCTGTTGGGGAATAGACATCATATGAATAGAACTACTCCCTTCTGGAGGTGGTACTCTTCCTAAATTTAAGTTAGACATTTTCTTTAACAGAGTTTTCATAAATTCATTATCCTGTTTGTCAGAACAAAACTTAAAATTAGTTACTTCTGAGGGTGGTTTTACATTAATAGGTTGAATAACAGGTTCTGTTGGAACTAATTGACGATCTTTAAAATGGTCAATTGATTCTTCAATTTTGGTTAATTGTTTACCAACTGTTTGAAAATACAAATTAGTATAATTGTTTTGTTTCATGATTGGTAGAATATCTGTTCGTTGGATTATTTCTCTTTGAGATGTGTTTGATGGAATTTCCACATATGCTGTTGTCATTAAAAGTTATAGAGTCATAGTTCCTGTCAATTCAAATCTTTACATAAATTTAAAATTAAATTAGATGAAAATTTAAAGAACGATGAGAGAGAGATTTTATGAGCTGGAATGGGCCATGGCAAAGGCCGGACAAGTTGAGTGCTGAACACATTTGGGCTACGGTAGCTTGGGCTTGTCCAGAGAGGTTTTGCTTGGTTAAGGCACAGGGCCATGTTGGATCGAGCTACTTGGGCTTATTTGTGTAGAAACCGGGCTACTTGAAGTTGCTTGGCCGAGATGACTGCCTGCCATTCCGGATTCCACGGTTCGTGCGTTCAGCTCGGTAGAAAGGCCTACGGCTAACCGGCTCGACCTACCTCGAGCTCGGCTTGCCAGAATGCAACCAAGCTCGGTCATTTTAGGGCTCGGCGAGTGGATCACTCAGATATGCCGCGCAGCGCGGTCATAAGAAGCCGAGGTGGTTCCGCCGGTCTGTCGGGTTCCGCCAAGATAGCCTGGCAGTTTGGTTAGGTGGTGATTGCTGGGTTTGTGCTGACAGATGGGATAGCCGCACCACGTGTCGAGAGACTAATGGGAGTAGATTTGGGGCGCAGAAGGTATATAAGCATGTCTGCGCCCCCCATGCTGGACAGATGATCATTTGGTGAGATGCATTAAACACTGAACTCTCTCCTCTCTCTCTCTATCCCTGAGTGTGTGCTAACTTGACCGTCGGAGGGGTTTTCCGGCCACACACCGCCGGGTAGCTTATCGCCGTTGTGTTCGCAAGACGATCGGATAGACAAGGAGCTTGGTAGAAAGGAGTACGGGCTTCGCCGGAATATTTGCTCCCCGTACAAACGGTTAGAGATGTTCTTACAATTTACAAATATCTCATTTTTTGTTGTGTGATGGCACCAAACTCTTTAACTCGACATCTTTTGTATATCTATTTTTGCTCATTACCAATCAATGCTAAAATTTTCTTTTGTCCAAATTTAACGTTTGAGAATATATTTTTTTAGTATGACACAAAAAATTTATTAAAAATATAAATCATCTTCATACGTCTTTTTTAAGTGCTAAAATAAAAAATTATCATAACATTTTATAATAATTTTATGTATAAATTTTTTATTTGTGCAACACTACTCTTTTTGTACCATAGAATAATCCCAAAAGGGCCGAATGTGTCCAATTAGCAGTGTTTTGTTTGGGGCTCCCCAACCGTTTGTATGGGCCTTCTAGGGTCCAAATAAGCAGGGACGGAACTAGGAAAAGACTATAGGCGGCCATAGCCCCCTTGTTTCTGTGAAAATTATTCACTTTGCTTGTTTTTTATTTTTCAAAAACACTTTTCAGAAAATTCTACTTTCTTATTTTCTATATTTTCTTGTTTTTACTGAACTTTTTTCATATTTTAAGCAAATTTTTTTTTTTTAATTTTTAGACACATACACATAAAAAGTATAATTTTTATAAAAAAAATCATTTAAAAATTCACTAAATATCAAAAATACAAAAAAAAAAAAAAAAAACGAGAATTCAATATATTTTTCTTATTTTTATGTATTTATTAATTTTTTTATAAATTTTTTACCTTTTAGACATATCTAAGTAAGGTGCATCCAAAAAAGTAAAAAAAAAAATGCTTAAAATTTTAAAAATATTCACTAAAAGCGAAAAAACTCGAAAAACAAAAAACTCAATTTTCAAAAAACTTAATCTAAAAAACTCAAACCAAACATACAAATTGTTTGCCATAGAACTTTAAAAATATATATATATATATATCATTTTATATATAAAATGGGCCCCCAGTATAAAAAATATATATGTCATTCTTCTTTCATGTTGAATTCTCTTTCTTACATATAAAAAAAAACTTATTCATCTTATTAAAAATTGCTTCTATGGTTTTTAAATTTTTTTTATGTATATATATTTTATATATCATATATACATACATGTGTGTTTTATGTATATGGTGAAAAAAAATATTTTTTTTTTGGCCCGTCTAGTAATGAAATCCTAGTTTTGTCCCAGCAAATAAGCCAATACATAGCTTTGATTACGGGTCAGCAGCCTATTGTATTAGGTCTTATTTGTATCTTGTCATGTCAAGTTGATATAATAATTACCTTAATATTAATTTAACTCGTTTATTATTTCATGTTATCATATTGTGTTATTTTCAATGCATGTCTTATTCGCATCCTGTTAATATGCTTAATTAAAAATTTAATTGTATGAAAAGAATACAAATTTTACTCACAAAATAAAGTTAATGAAGTCATTCTTTATTGAATAAAATTATTCATAAGAATATTTTATATCAATTCAACCTTATTTTCTTAATTTACATTATATCCTATTATTATTATTATTCTTTTTACTAAATTAACTATATAATGGTAGACAAAACACATTATCTTGAATTAAAACTATATTTATTAGCTTTAAAATCTTACTTTATATATATATATTTTAATAAGGTAGATCGAGTTGTATAAGGGATTAAAAAAGGTTTGGCTTCTTTTAAGGTGGTTATGTCAATTTGAGAGAGTGTTTGGATTTGATATGCCAATTTTGAGATCGATTTTATAGCGATCCCGGTTTTCCTCTCCTTTGTATATTGTGATCCGGACTTGGTTCCGTGGTTGTGTTGTTGCCTCATTCTCATTTCCTTCCCTTACTCTTTGTATTTGAGTCTTGGGTTGTGTTGGGCAGGTTTGAAACAGGTTGGTTGTGTTTTGAAACCTAGAGTTGATACCCAGATTTTGGCCTTCACGCTCGAGCAGGGCTTTTGACGCTCGAGTGGGCCCTTCGTTGTTGCTTCTCCGCTCGAGCGGGCGTTTTGACGCTCGAGCGTAATTTTCCATCTCCCAGTACTTTTTGTCTACAAGTCTTCAGACGCTCGAGCGGGAGTTTTGAAGCTCGAGCGTGACCCTTTGTTTTTGTTCCTCCGCTCGAGCGGGGACCATGTTTGCAAAACTTCTGGAAGTGTGCAATCTACGCTCGATCGGCGCTTCTGACGCTCGAGCGTGAGTCTGTGTCTGACGCTCGAGCGGGGGTTTCCACGCTCGAGTGGGGCGACTGGTATATCACTTCAGGATTCGACTTTTTGGATCACTTTTTGGTTTCCTTTCTCTCTCTTACTTTTCAAAAAACGCCATTGGAGACCACCTCTCTCTAAAACCTCACATTCTCTCTTAGATTTGATCTAGTTAGAGTGATCTCCTACCCTTGAGCCTTTACAAAAAGTGTGTTGATCGTTGAGGGCTACATTTTGATCCGAAAAGTTTGAAGTTTGGAGCACTTTGAGTTTGATCTTCTTCTTCCTTTGAGCTCCGAATTTGAGGTAGGGATTCCTACTTATTCTTATGTGTTTTAACATAAATATTGAGCTATTTGTATAGATGGTTTGAGTTGGGAAATTTTGGGACTTAGGGTTTTAAAATGAATAAAGGGGGTTTTGTTATTTTGACTCTTGAATATGTATTTGGGTCTCAAAATGATGGTATTGTTGAAGAGTTGTTGATATTTGAACCTTTGGGTTAATATTGAGAAATGGGGTTGAAAGCCCTAAATTGTGCATAAATTAATTGGTATAATTAATTTGGGAAAATTGTGAGAATATGAAATTGAGTTGAATATATCGAAATTGGCTCATTATGAGATGGAATAGTGAAGTTGGATTTATTAATCGCTCACTTTTGAAATTGTTGATATTTATCTGTTGAACGTAATTATTATCTGTTTAGAAATAATTGCTTTGGGCTATCGGTGGAGGATAGTCTTGATTGTTGTAGACAATGCATGATGATTAGGCGAACTAAAACTAATCAATTGAGTATGCCATTGAATATGGCGGTTGATATAATACATGAATTTTATGTATTGGCTTGATTATGTATATGATATGTGTTTATATACATTGTGTTGTGTGGGAGGAGATAGGGGATGTACTCCACGATTTAGGGGAGGATAGGGGATGGACTTCTAAACCGGATTTTGTTTGACATTGATACAGCACTACAATGTGTATCATAGGTGGGATATGGAAGTGTTTTGTTTGACATTGATACAGTACTAAAATGTGTATTATATGTGGAATATGAAAGTGTTTTGTCTGAGATGGATACAGTACTAAAATGTGTATCTATTATGAAGCATAAAATGATTAATTTGAGTTACTATTTAAACTGAAATAGAAACATTGTTGATATGGGATGTGATCCTGCTTAAAGTATATGGCCAGGTTCTGAGCCAGGGTTGTGAACTGAGAAATTGGTTAAGAGACGGAATAAAAACATGGACACTTTGGTCATGTATTTGAAATGAAATATGAATTGATCTATGTGGATTAAACATTTATCAAATGCTGATGTTTTAGTTACTGCCCATACAATGTTTAGCATATCTCTACTAGGCGTTGGCTCACCCTATATGGGACATCATTTTCAGGTACAGGTAGCATGCCACCTCCAAGGACGTAGCTTGAGAGAATCAGTGGCTGGATCATCTTTTGTGATTACTTTATTTGTATTACATGTAAATTAAGCCAACGACTTATTTTGTATAGAGTTAGAACTCTTCTTTTTGTAACCAAGTGTTGACTTGGAAAGCTGTAAGCCCATAGGACATTTGCTTTTGTTATTAACATGTAATACATTTGTAAGAAATACTCTGATGAAATGTATTTATGCTTTATTCTCCTATGTCTGAGCATGTTAAGAATGTATGTTTATTGGGTTTATTTTGAGGGCGTTACTGATTTAAATAATCCGAACCGTTCATTAAATAAAATATCCAAATAAAAAATAAAGATGATCGAATTACTGAAATCGATATTACAATGGACCAAACCCATTAAAAAATGCCATGGCACCCTCTAATGGAAATTATATTAAAAAGTGTAACTAAATTTTTATTCAAAAAGTCATTTGTGTCAACTTTATATTATGCAAGTCTGACACTAATTCGACTTATTTAATTGAGTCATATCAATATATATATATATATTCATGTCGAAAAATAGTCAACTCTAAGCTACTTCTTTCGCAGACAATTTGAGTCGTGCTTTCATGTCAAAAATTCTAACCCTTAGAGTTGATAAAGTATAGACATGATGTTTTAGGCTAATCCCACCAAAGTATATTGAATGCATAGAGTTGAATCTAAATGGATTTAGGTCTATTTTGAGAAGTACGAAAAACGTTAATTTTTTGTTGTTTTTTTATTAAATATAAAAAAAATAAAGAGATAATGTGATCAAAATAATTCGATAAATCTATAAGTTGGCTTTTTTCTTAATTGTCAAAATAAGCCTTAATTGATTATTTGGGCCTTTTAGATCCAATGGACTTGTTCCAATAGTAGGCAAGCTTTGGGTTGGATAATGCAGTCTGGGGTTATTTTATCTATGGACTTTGAGTTTAGTAATGATTTGGGCCTTTTAGCCCCATTGAGCTTGTTTCAAAAGAAGGTAAGATTGGGTTGAATAATGCAGTCTGGGTCTATAAAAAATATCTCTGTTCAAAGGCCCAAAAAAATAAGAGGGAAGGGGAAATTACCCACAGGTCCCATGTGGAACATGTGGACACCATTTAATCCCATAACTTTTTGAGTACACCCAAAAGTCCTTTCCTCTCTTTCTCTCTGCTTTTTGCTTCCCTTCCTCTCTCGTTTTTTTTTTTTTTTTTCTGCATTTTTCTCTCATCGTCTTTGTCATGGACGACAACCGGTGATCATGTCTTTCTCCATTGATTGGGGTTCACTGATAACCGCCAACCATCGAAATCAACTCGTGACTTCACTCTCACCGCGACGAAGATAATATATTTCCGACGAAGAAGATGATATATTTCCGACGAAGAAGATGAGTGGATCTACTCAGATCTACATCAGATCTGAGTAGATCTACATCAGATTTGGCTAGATCTAAACAAAAAATAGTTGCCGGAGTACAATCCTCTCTCTACATGTGCCTTTCTCCTTCGATCTCTCTCTCTTTTTTTTTTTTTTTTTTTTTTTCTGCTATACACTTCTGTTTTTCTGTTCTAATGGAGAAAATTTTTAAATTCTGAACAAGTAGTTTTCAAGTTTTAGTTACAGGCGGTGAAAACTGTAAAATTTTGCAGTTTCAAATTTTTTTGGTGCTGGAATGAATCATGGTATAAAACTATAAAATTTTACAGTTTCATAACATGTTTTTCAATTTGATTAATAAGGATAAATGCTTAATAGATTTTTGTTTTGAAACTGTAACATTTTACAGTTTCAAAACTTACTTTTCAGTTTGATCACTATTTAGAGATTATTTGCTTGAACCTTACAAAAATTGAAAAATAACATATGTTTTCCCCATTGTTGCTGTTTTTTGTCGTTTTATTTTTTTTCCTTTTAGTTTATCAATATTTAGCACATTTTGCTATGTTTTTTTTGCTATAATTTATCCATTTATTCTTTTTTTTTTTCCCGGCAATATTCTAGACATTCCGGTGAGTCTCCAGTGATGTTCTTAACGTCCAGTGAACGTTCTGAACATTCCGGCGACTTCCATTAACGTTCTTAACACTCCGGCGAAACTCCGGCGACTTCCCGGTGATACTCCGACGACTTCCCGGTAATACTCCGGCGACTTCCCGGCGATGTTGAACATTCCGACGAGTCTCCGGCGACTGTTTGACGGAAGTCCTACGGTAGTAAGATGTGAACAGTGTCTGTAAATTTTAAAAAAAAAAAAAAAAGGATTTTTTTGTAACAATTAAAAATGTATTGGACTAATTGGTGCAAGTATTTTGTTTTGGGATTAGCTGGGTTTTAAACTTGGTACATGAGACTTATCAGTAAGTTCCCCGAGAGGGAATTGTTATTTATTGGGTTGCCGAATAAAACTTTCCTTGTCTAAAATAATAATAATAATAATAAAATTCTTATTTAAAGTCTCAACAAAATTAAAACCATCCTTGTCCAAATGTCCTCAATAGTAAAAGTGGTAAAATATATATTAATTACAGTAATTATTAAATAACAAATTTTATAATGTACAATTAAATAATATTATGGAAAATAGGTTAAAAGTTAATTTTTTAAACTTTTTTGTTAAGAAAACATGTAAAAAAGTAGAAAAATAATATGATCTAAAAGAGATTAAAAGTAAAAAAATGCTTTTAACATCTATCCCAAAAGATATGAATACAAATTTTATAATGAGATTTTGGCTAAGGAAATGAAAACTATTTTCAAAATATATACAACCAAATAACTTTTGAATTTTCAAATTTTTAAAAATTATTTTCAAAATATATGCAATCAAATAAAATTTTAAATTTTAGTAATCTTTTTTGGGCGAATTACACCGTCTTTGTAGTTTGGAACTCGTGTCATTTTGATTCTTTACTTTTCAATTGTGATACATTTAACTCTGAATTTTGAATCTTATTTTAAATAAGGACAATTAAAGATATTTCCTTTACAAACGGTCTATTTCAAGGGCAAAATCATTATACAACTTATTTTGTATTGATTAACTTGTATGTTGTTTGAAATGTAATGATCTTTTTTTTAATGAAAATACTGGAACTCTTGGTCATAAAGTTCTATTTTGTTTGATTTTCATAATCTATTTTTAGAAAAAATTTCTAAGAAACAAAAAATTAAATTGGTGAAAAAATTAAAAATACATTATTTTTATATAATTTTATATTTTGGAACGGTAGAAATAATTTTTTAAATTAATTTTTTATATATTTATTTTTGTTAAATTAGTTTACATTTTTTCGAAAGTCAAACATAACGACAACTTTAATATCATTATTAAACTAATCCATTAAATCAAAAAATCCAAAATTAAAAATATTTCATATATTAAATATATCAATAACACATTAAAAATCTAATGATCACCCATTACATTACATGATAATCATCTAAAAATATCTGTTAATAACAAAAACAACCATCTATTACATTATAACTATAAAAAAACCCATTATATGATCATTATCCAAACATATATTAAAAATTAATTTAGTAAAAAAATAAAAATGTAAAAGATTTATCATTTTTATATAATTTTATCTTTGATGAGTAGAAATAATTTTTAAAAAATCAAAAATAACTTCTTAATATTTATTTTTGTTAAATTAATTTTTATTTTTTCAAAATAAAAAATAACATATATCTTCTTTCTAACGGAATCTCATCGTTACTGGACTCCCAAAACTTTTATAACTTCCAACTTAAAACCAGCAATAATACAAAGACTCAGTTAAAACCAGCAACAATACAGAGTCTCTCTCTCTCTCTCTCAAATTACTGTTTTAAGGAGATCCCAATCACAATAGCTTTATGTTTGGAGATTACTCTTTGGAGTACTCCCTATTATTATATACACACGCAAAATCGAAGCCACCATAAATTCCATTACGAACTAGTTAAGTAGAATCGAAAGAAGTAGAAACTTAAAATAGAGTAATGCCATCAAAATTGAAAACCATTTTTGCATGGAAAATATTACAACAAATATGATCCTATCCCATGGACAAACAAAAATAATCCACATTTTCTCACAATTATCTTGAATCGTTCAAGTATTTTAATCATCATATCAATGGTTCCTTCACCAGAACACAGTTCCTTCTTTTATATATCATGGGACCTCTCTGTGAAATCTCTCTAAAATTTAACTCAAAGGTTATTTTTTGAAAAATGTTAATTTGTTTAGAACAAACAAGAACATAACAGCAACAGTTGTCCCAAATCCAGTCCCAAATCCCATCCCAAACGACATTTTGACAATAATCTCTCCCCACATCGACTTGCTAGGAGAGATTACTTGAGGAACTTCATTACTAATCGGAAACGGGGACGACAGTTTACCACTACGTAGACCTAGGTTGCCTTCAAAGCTCGAGTTTGGAAAGGTTTCAAACTGCCCCCCAGTAGGGATTGTCCCATACAGTTGATTGTAAGCAACATTGAACTTGGATAGAAAGCTGAGATTTACCAACGAAAGAGGTATAGTTCCGGATAGATAGTTGTGGGACAAATCCAAAATCTCTATGTTTGTCATACCAGACAAATCCTCAGGAATGTTTCCAGATAAATTGTTGCATTTTAAGTCCAAACAATGCAATTTTTTTAGCTTCCCAAACTCGGGCCAGATGGATCCTGTGAGAAAGTTATTGCTGAGGTCAAGTGTCGGTGGAAACCTCCAAATTTGATTATATTGCAACCTGCTAACACTCGTGATTCGTTTGACGAGAAATGGAAATGAGAAGCCTAGAGAAGGGTCTTCCGGTAAGACATCCCCAGAGATGAGGCGCTCTAATCTAGTCAAGTTCTTTGGTATATCTCCGGTAAAAGAGTTGTTCGACAAGTCAATGTAAAACAGAAACTCAAAATTACCTAACCATGGCGGAATTATTCCATCCAATCGATTCCACGATAAATCCAACAACTGCAAATTTGTCAACCCACTCAACCACTGGGGGAACTCACCAGCGAGTCTGCAATCGGCAATAATGCAAACCTTCAAATTTTTAAACCCTAGAATAGGAAAGGAAGGCAATTGTTCACCATGAAAACTAAAGGTAATATACAAAGTAGTCAAGTTCTGGCAATGCTGCAAGATATCAAGGGCAGCTGAGAGGTTAAAAATGGTCGAATTTGCTAATGAAATCCAAGAGAGGCCATGAAAATTCCTAAAGCTTTCTGGGATTTGCCCGGTAAAGCTGTTTCCCGCAAGACCGATTATTTTCAGTCGCGGACAGAGTGGGAGATTATCAGGAACTGGCCCGGTGAACTGATTACTAGTTAAACTGAGCGAAACCAGATGGGACATTTCAGAACAATTCAAATCAATTACACCATTCAAATAATTGTTTCTCAAAACAAGTGAACTAATAGTCCTAGAATTCGCCAGAGAATTGGGAATTCCACCGGAAAAATTATTGGATTCAGCAAAAAATTCTTGTAACTTTGCAAATCTATGAAAAACATCTGGGATAGGCCCGGAAAACGAATTGAATGATATATCCAAATGAACAAGATCAGAGAGATTACCAATTCCACTGCTGAGCTCACCCGAAAACCGATTATCCTGAAGACCCAACTGATTCAATCTCGGTAGCCCGAAAATATCCTCCGGTATATCTCCGGCGAGAAAATTTTCACCAAGCCAGAGTTGTTGTAACGAGCTGCAATTCCCAAACCCATATGGAATTCCACCAAAGAAGTGATTCACAGCAAAATCAATGATCCGAATTCGAGTTGAATTGACACAAATCCCCACAGGAACCGACCTTGGGAATGAATTATCAGAAATGTCGAAGACCTCGAGAAAAGGGAGGTTGATACTCATCGGAATTGAACCAGAGAAATCGTTTCTGCTGAGGTCGATGACTTGTAGATTCGGCAATTGAAACAGAGATAGAGGAAGAGAGCCTCCGAGGAAATTGATTGAGAGGTTTAGGGTTCTGAGTTGGTCTAAACCAGTGAAAGTAGTTTCGTTGAGTTTTCCTGTCAATCTGTTCCCGGAGAGTTCCAATTTCACAACCCTACCGGAATCGATAGGATCGTTGAACAAGCCGAGTGAAGAAGATGAATTGCAGGCGATTCCTGACCAGTTACAGCAATTTGAGGTTCCCCAACCATTGATAGTTCCTGAATCTAATCCAATCAAGAAAGCCTCCAAAGCCTTGAGATCGTTCGAATTGCATGTAAGGTTTTGGGAATTCGAAACTTGAACTGGTGAAGAGAACACAAGAAGGAAAATGAGGATTACCCACAACTCCAACACACCCATCTCAGAGAAACAATTATTATGCGCTTGAGAGAGAGAGAGAGAGAGAGAGAGAGAGAGAGAGAGAGAGAGGTAGAGTTAGGTTCCAGAAGAAGATGAATTGTGAAGTGGGTTTTTTGTTGATAAAATAGACAATAATTGATGAGAGAGATAGGGATGGATGGGTTTGGTTGGGAGAGAGAGAGCGAAGCAGGTAGCTACAGAAAGGAAAAGACAGCGGCAGTGTGAAAGAGGGAAAATTTTGCCATGTTGGTTTGAATTTGTGAAATTAGTTTTTGAAAGTTTTGTTGAAAAAATAAATACATTAAAATATATTTTTTAAATTATTTATGTCCTATGATAAAATTGTATAAAAATAATAAGTATTTTTAATTTTTTTTCTTGAAATTAATTTTTTATTTTTTTAAAAGGGTAAATTACAAATACACCTATGAGATTTGCTTAAAATACGATTTGCCTTTGTAATTCTGAAAATTACATTCCGTCTTTGAAATTTTTAATTTCATAATAAATGACCCATTTTATTAATAAATCATTAAGTCAATTAATAATTTTTTAATGATATTATAAATTTATTTTAATTAATAATTTAGGCAATATTATCATTGTATAGAAGAGCAGTTATAAATTTTATTTTTTTAATTAAATTTGTTAAATAAAAAATTTTGAGGAGTTTGTAATTTTTCAAATCATTAGAAAAAAATTAATGAAATAAGTTTATCAAAATTAAACCAAAAGTTATGGAAGTCATGTAACGATAGGATTTTGTTAGAAAGAAGATGTTTAACTTCATCCAATGAGTGAAAAAAATAAGTTGATTGAATTGATAAAGATGGTGTTAATAAGTTGATAAGTAGCTCTTTGGGATAACTTATATAAATCACATTTTTTTTTTTCAAAGATTTTTTTTAAAAAATTATGTCAAAAAATTTTACTTTCTCAATTGGTCTCATGTGGATAAATTTATGAGCAAACTTCACTTTATCCTCTTGTGGTTTGAACCCGGTGTGGATTACCCTCCTGACATTCGGAAATCAACACATGACCCTCACGTGGTTTTATGGACCAAAGTGCAAATCTAACTTCTATTAACAACAATGGTAAATTGATCTTTATGCCCACCCTCGTCTTCTTCATCCTTTCATCTAACTTATGTTCTTCTTGCATCTTCTCTCTCTTATGACAACAACTATGGCATCAGTCATCGCTGTCAATCATTGCATCCATTCCTCTTTATTCTCATTCTCTTCTCTTCTTACTACTTCATTCTGGCATCACCACCTTACACTTCATCCACAACAACTGCCTGTATCATTCCTATTCACCGCCAATGATGGCACGTAGCAGCATCTAATTTCTCAGTCATGGGACCTATTGTAATCAGATTTCTAGGTCCCAACCACAACATGTTCGAATTCCCAATGTTCATAATCTATTTGCCCCAGTGAATCTGTTAAAATTTTCTGTTTGGTTATTTGTATTATATATGTACACATGTATATAAGTATATGTGTATATATGTATGTATCTTATAAATATAATTAAACTAGAGACCAGAACTGGATTACAAATTAGAAATTAAGTTATAAAATTAGAATTATTCGGATTAATATTTGGTTTTATTATGTACCAAATCGTAACAACTTTCGAATTGGGACATTTTTGTATTACTTATCTAGTATGGTTTGGTGGAGAGAACAGAGAGGAGAACGTTGAGGTTAGTTTGGTATGTGTTGTTGGAAATGTAAGTTGTTGTGTTTGGGCATGTATATTATTATATTGATAAGTTGGGGCAGCTTTGTTTTTGTTGAGGATAAGCAAGCGAAAAAGAAAGTAAATAAGGAAAATGGCTCTGGAGATATGATGGAAGGGTGATGGGTTCGTGGTGGTAATCAAAACTCTATTGTTATTGTTGTTGTAGCCTCATGTGGATATTTTTCTGGGGTTTAATTTATTAGAAATATACCAGCATGAATAGGAGGTGCTGGTGGAAAAGAAATGGAGTAGAGAGAGAGAGGAAAAAAACAATGGCATTCTTTGGTAAATTTGAAGATGTATAAAGGGGATTTTCGTCCTAAAAGTAGATATACTCTTTATATAGGCATGTGATTCCCACAGTCCGTTATCTTAGACAGAAAAACTAACGGTGCATTTTAGTCCATAAATTACGTGGGGGTTATGTGGTGATTTCCGAATGTCAATAAAGTAATCCGCACTCGGCCCAAACCATAAGGGAGTAAAGTGAAATTTGTCCTAAATTTAAAATGTATTTTTTTTAAAAAAATCAAAACATAATTAAAAAAAAAAATCAAAATAAGCCCAAAAAAAGTTTACTGTTTTTAGTTTTATTTTTTTTCATAATTTTATTTTATTTTTAATTTTTTTATTGTGTCTCGTCAAGTCAAATCTAAAAATCTATTTTTCTTTTTATTTATTTATAAAATTCACTAAAAATAAAAATAAGTCAACAAAAAATACTAAAAAAATAAGTCAACAAAAAATACTAAAAAAAGCAAATCCCTGATACGCACGATTCACATGCACAATAATAAGAGTTGTCATGACCTTTTTTTTTTTTGTTTTTGTTTTAGTCAATTACTATTTATTAGTTGTTAACTCAACACTTTGAGTGAGTTGAACTCCATCTTCTCCCCTTATAAAACATCTAAATATTGCACCCACACCACAAGGCTACAAGGACATCGGCAACTACAATTAATCTATTGGGATTCAAGAGGTAAATTACATTTTGTCATTTTTTTATTTTGATTCTTTAAATATTTTTTTTTTCTCATTTTAACCCTTCATATTTTAAGAATTTTTTTTTTTTTTTTTTAACTCTCCTAATTAACTCATAAAACTAACTTCTATTCAAAATTAAACAAATGTCATGTTAGCTTCACATGGTATAAAAATTATATTATTATATTAGAATTTAGATTTGTGTCAAAAATGTAAGTTATATATAATAAAATATTTATGCAATGTGTCTGTTAATGTGTCAATTTTTGTGTAATTTTGAATAACTTCTAGAATAAATTGACAAAAAAAATAAAACATGAAGGATCAAGGTAAAAGAAAAAAAAAATAACACTAAAGTGAAAAAAATAGTCAAATATTACAGGGGCAAAATGCATGAGGTCAATTTGCTTTTAAGTCCTTAGGCCTTTCATTTTTTTGACGGATTAAATTAGATAAGATTACGAGTATAACAAGATTGAATGAAAAAACTAGTAATAAAGTGAGATTAGTTTAAAAATATAAGATAAAGAATATTTGTTTATATACTATCAGATTAATAATACCATGGTAATAATTTTTTTATATTTATTTTACTATGTTAAATGGATTTAATATATAAAATATCATAAATGGCACTAATATCTTGCCAATCTTTTCAGATGATCGAAAAGCGAATAAAAAAAGGGATAAATTACTAATAAGTCCTAATAGTTGGACTTAATTTCTATCAAGTCCTATTGAAAATAACTCTTGGTAAAATTGTCGC